>PGTU02000007.1:14420719-14528425 GCA_002896215.2 Cicer echinospermum | reverse complement strand
CATGTTTTATTCACCCTAAAGCTGATTTAATACGAAAAAAATTACAATAGTAAACAGTAGCTAAAAAATCCTATAATCTCCTCGATATATTGATTTATTCAAGGACTGAAGAAGAGCATGGAGAACATTTGCGACAAGTTCTTGAGATTTTACGCGAGAAGCGATTGTATGCCAATCTGTCGAAGTGTGAATTTTGGCTAGAGAAAGTGAATTTCTTGGGGCATGTGATCACCAAGGAAGGAATCGCTGTAGATCCGGCTAAGATTGAGGCGGTTCTTGCTTGGAAACAGCCTCAGACTGTCACTGACATACGGAGTTTTGTAGGACTGGCAGGGTACTACATGTGTATTGAAAATTTTGGAAATTTTTTTTCTGATATACAAGATATATTTATTAATGGGTAGTTTATATAAAATATGGGGTAGTAGTATAAATGTGGAGATAGAAAGGATAATTTTCTATTACTTCACTGATGCCGCATCAGCTCCTTTTATTCCCTTAACTCATTTCCTAGTGTAAACTTTCCAAACCTTGGGCCTATTCCCTTCTTGGCCCAGTTCAGTTTCTACATTCTTAGAAAAATAGATTTTCTACCTCCTCAATTAGATTTGTACCCCTTTATTTATAATTTTTATTGTTAGATTGATTAAAATATTTTCAAGTGAATAGTAAAAATTAAAATAAATTCGAATAATCGAGCATACTTCAACATACTAAAATTTCTGAAAAAATAGTTTTTTTCTCTGAACTTCTCAAATCAGAAATTTCAAAATGAAATTTTCGATAGTTATATTATGTACCGAACATTAAACCTTAAAAAAATTACATATTAAAAATTTCAAAATAAAATTAACTGTCAAAAGTTTTAAAATAAAATTAACTAGCAGAAATTTCAAAATTTAATTTTTCGAGTAAGTAACTATCGAAAATTTTAATTTTTCCAAAATTTAGAATATTTTTATAATCTATTTTTTTTTTTTTTGCATATATGATTTTTTGAAAATAAAATTTCGAGTAGTGTTAATTTGCGTACTAAATTTTAAAAAAAAATTTACATATTGAAAATTTTGGTGAAGGGATATAATTTTCATATATTAGAGGGATAAAAATTTAACTGAGGATTACAAAATCTAATTTTTATATTCTTATTAATGAGTATATGTCTTCCACTATAATGCTAAATTGAATTGCATTATTTTGTTGTAAGAGTTGGAATACCTCTAATATTCCCGTAAACAATTCTTGTTTATTAAAAATAAAAAAGTTTTCGGTATGGGTTCCATTGGTGGTGTGTTTAGCCACTTGTGCGCTTTCTAGGTGTTTCACTTATAAGTTATGTAATTCTATTAGTTTCCTTAGTTTGACATATGATTTAGTTTTTCATTTGTTAGAATTGTTGTACTTTGGCTATTTGAGGGTAAAACTTGTACTTCAAATCGTTTGAATGAATGCATTAAGTAAGATATATATATATATATATATATATATATATATATATATATATATAAAAGTGACATAAATTTTAGGCTTAATTGTAGTTTTGATCCCCCTATTTTAGCTGAATCGCAAAAGTAGTTCCTGATTTTATTTCTCCTCAGTTTTGGTCCCCAAACAGAATTTTATTCCAAAACTTGATAAAATTTCATTTTTTTAAGGCACACCACACCATTTATGATCATAGATTTCAAGTACAATTGTTGCACCACAAGATCTTGAGGCATTGTGTGACTTAAATAAACGCAAACAAATGAAACTTCTGATGGGAAATTCAACAACAAATATAATAACAACTCTAACAGAGCAATATGCAGCGGATAATCAATTTCCCAAACTTGCAAGAATCTGTGAGGAGCAATCAACAAATAATCACAACAACTAAAATCACCAATCACAAATGACACAATAATTTTTAACGTGGAAAAACCTTCTCAATGTGAGAAGTAAACAACCACGGGACCAAGCCAGTAATAGAGCTCCACTATGATCAAAATATGGGTACAAGAGAGTTTCTAATATGGCAAAAATTCGTGCTCAGTAACCAGGCAAAAACAGCAAGGTAACTAGCACAACGATCAGCCAACACAATGAGAAAACAAACATGAAATTGAGAACAAAGTTCAGCAAAAAAAAACAGAAAAACTGCTGCTGTCCGAGTTCAATTTCTCCCACCTCAGACCTCTGATCGACGATCCAAACGGTCAGAATGAAGTACCACGAGTCACGAACCTGCTGTCCAAATTTCAGCCCGATCCGACGGTGAACGAAGGAGAAATCGCGAATCTAGTGCAGCTGCTCTGTTTTATGCGAAAATAGGGTTTGCTCTTCCTCTCTCACTTTTCTCTTTTCTCTCTCTCTCTGAATTCAGCTCTTACACGCCCACTAATCTGATCTCTCTCCACTTGGTTAAGTGAGACACATGGGCTTGCACATATTGGACCTTTCTCCACATAGGAAGGGAGCCCAAAACCCAACATATCTCCCCCTCACAACTATGTGGAGGTGACCGCCAAACCGGCGATCTCACATCAAGTTTCAAACTTGCTTCTCAGTAATGCCTTGGTCATCATATCAGCACCATTATCATCTGTATGAACCTTGTCCAATTCCAACAACCCAACATCCAAAACATCAATGTACTTGGACCTAGAATGAAAGGTTGAATTCTTACCAAGATGAATTGCACTTTGACTATCACAAAATAGCAAATACTTATCTTGAACAAAACCAAGCTCCTGCAAGAATTTCCTCAACCATAACAATTCCTTGCATGCTTCTGTAATGGCAATGAACTCTGCCTCAGTAGTGGACAATGCAACACACCTCTGCAATCTGGATTGCCATGCCACAGCTCCCCCTGCAAGCTTAATCAAGTAGCCTGAAGTAGACTTTCTGGAATCAATGTCTCCAGCCATATCAGAATCAGTATATCCCACAAGAGTAGGCTTATCACCTCCAAAACAAAGCCTCAAACTGGTAGTACCACGAAGATACCTCAAAATCCATTTCACAGCATTCCAATGCTCTCTACCTGGATTAGACAGAAATCTACTAACTGTACCAACAGCATGTGCAATATCAGGCCTTGTACACACCATTGCATACATTAAACTACCCACAACAGATGCATAAGGAACTCGTTGCATATCTGATTTTTCAGCTTCATTGGTAGGACTCTGACTAGTACTCAATTTAAAATGAGTAGCAAGAGGAGTACTTACAGCCTTAGCATTTTCCATCTGGAACCTCTGTAACACTCTTTCAACATAGTGTTCTTGTGACAGCCAAAGTTTCTTCTTGTTCCTGTCACGCATGATTCTTATGCCAAGAATCTGCTTAGCAGCTCCCATGTCTTTCATGGCAAATGACTCGCCCAATTGCTTCTTCAACCTGTCAATCATGGAAATATTTTTCCCAACAATAAACATGTCATCAACATACAATAACAAGATAATGAAATCATCATCAGCAAACTTTTTAACAAAGACACAGTGATCAGAAGTAGTCTTCCTGTAGCCTTGCTCACACATAACTGACTCAAACTTCTTGTACCACTGACGCGGGGCCTGCTTCAAACCATATAGACTCTTTCTGAGCCTACACACATAGTCTTCTTTGCCTTTAACAAGAAAACCATCAGGTTGCTTCATGTAAATCTCTTCCTCCAAATCACCATGAAGGAAAGCAGTTTTTACATCCATTTGCTCTACCTCCAAATCAAGAGTAGCAGCCAAACTCAACACAGTTCTAATGGATGACATCTTCACCACAGGAGAAAAAATCTCATTGAAATCAACACCCTTTCTCTGTCTGAAACCTTTCACAACTAATCTGGCTTTATATCTTGGAGATGTAGAATTGCTTTCTTGCTTCACTCTGAAGATCCACCTGTTTTCCAAAGCCTTCTTTCCCTTAGGTAGTTTCACCAAATTAAAAGTGTGATTATCATGCAAAGACTTCATTTCATCTTGCATAGCATCCAGCCACTTCTTCTTTTCATCACTCTCCATGGCTTCATCATAACATTCAGGTTCGCCTCCATCAGTCAAGGTAACATAGTCATCAAAAGGATACCTGGTGGATGGTTTCCTCTGCCTAGTAGACTTCCAAACTTGAGCTTGAGGTGGTTCAGGAGCATCACCAAGATCCTCATCTTGTGACATCTCATGTTCTTCTTCAGCATCATCATTAGGAACATCAAAATCATCTCCAAGCTGCTGATCACCAACATCACCATGTTGCTCATCATTCTGAACATTATTTTCAGCAGTATCCAGATCATGCGTAGGCATCCGAACTGGATCAACATCAGACAAACCATTATCAATCTCAGGTGTAGTCTTCTCCATCTTATCAATGTCTTCAATGGTTTGGTCTTCCATGAACTTCACATCACGGCTTCTAACAGCTTTCTTCTCAACTGGATCAAACAGCTTGTAGCCAAATTCATCCTGACCATAACCGATAAAGATGCACTGTCTTGTCTTCCCATCCAACTTGGATCTCTCATCCTTTGGAACATGCACATATGCTTTGCAACCGAAGACACGCAAATGATCATACCTGACATTCTTGCCAAACCAAATCTTGTCTGGCACCTCAGCATTCAAAGCAGCTGCAGGACTCAGATTAATAACATGCACTGCCATGTACAATGCTTCACCCCAGAAATGCTTAGGCAACTTTGCTTCAGAAAGCATACACCTAACTCTTTCAATCAATGTCCTGTTCATTCTCTCTGCTAAACCATTCAACTGAGGGGTTTTAGGAGGAGTCTTTTCATGTCTGATACTGTGCTGCTTGCAATAAACATCAAATGGTCCACAATACTCACCACCATTGTCAGTACGAATGCATTTCAACTTCTTGCCTGACTGTCTCTCCACCATAACATGGAACTCTTTGAATTTCTCCAAAACTTGGTCTTTTGTCTTCAAAGCATAGACCCAAAGCTTTCTGGAACAATCATCAATAAAAGTGACAAAGTAAAGTGCACCACTAATTGACTTTACCTTCAACGGGCCACAAACATCATAATGCACCAATTCAAGCAACTCTGACTTCCTTGAGGAAGGATGTTTCTTGAAGGATACTCTAGTCTGCTTACCAGCCATGCAATGAGAACATTTCTCCAACTCTGCACTCTTTAATCCCGGAAGTACATCCTTTTTAGCTAAACAATTCAGCCCCTTTTCACTGATATGACTAAGCCTGCGGTGCCACAAAGAAGCCTCCATATCCATGGCATTCACACTGTCTTTAGCAACCAATGCTTTAGTCCAATACAGTTTATTAATTTTCTCCCCTCTGGCCACAACTAAGTTACCTCTGGTGAGTTTCCATTTTCCTGAACCAAAGTGATTATCATAACCACCATCATCAAGCATCTGCACAGAGATCAAATTAAAGCGAACATCTGGAGCATGTTTGACTCCTCTAAGCAACAACTGCACTCCCATGTTGGTCTGCAAACAAACATCACCAATACCAACTACCTTGGACACACCATCATTACCCATCTTCAACACTCCAAAGTTACCCGAAGTGTAAGATGTGAAGAACTCCTTCCTTGGTGTAACATGCAGTGTAGCACCACTATCAATAATCCACATGCTCTCATCTGATACAAGATTGACTGAGTCATAGTCACGGAGAATAATCAGATCATCACAAGTAGCAGTAGTAACACGGTCATCATCATCATGATTCTTATCTCTCTGCTTACTGTTATTGTTTTTGCTCTCCCTTTTCCATATGAAACAGTTCCTCTGTATGTGCCCCATTTTGTGACAATAATTGCACTCCACATTCTTGTGTCTGGACTTGGACTTACTTCTGTTGTTCTCTCTACTTACACTTCTGTTATTCTGTCTGTTCCCTTTCGGTTCCTTTCTTTGACTTCGGCCCCTGTTCTCAGTGACAAGTACCTCGGAATGAGATGAAGTACCTTGTGCCTTCCTTCTCATCTCCTCATTAAGAACACTTCCCTTTACACTTTGCAAAGAGACAACACCATCAGAAGCTGAGTTTGTAATTGAAACCCGAAAAGTTTCCCAAGAATCTGGTAGAGTATTCAGTAGCCATAGTCCCAACACTTCATCATCAAATTTGATACCCATACCTGACAATTGATCTAGGAGCCCTTGAAAATCATTTAAGTGATCTGAAATAGAAGTCCCCTCCTTGTACCTCAAATTCATCAAGGAGTTCAACAGATACAACTTATTATTCCCTGATTTAGAAGCATACAAAGATTCAATCTTCTTCCACAAGGATCTTGCATGTTCCTCATTAGCAATGTGATTATAAACATTGTCTTCTACATATTGCCGAATAAAACCACAGACCTGCTGATGTTCAAAGCTCCAATCCTCATCAGTCTTGGATTCTGGCTTCTCAGTAGCAAACATAGGAAGATGCAAATTCTTCACAAATAACAGATCCTTCATTTTTCCCTTCCATAAGTGATAATTAGTGCCATTCAAACAAATCATTCTATTTGTATTTGCCTCCATCATTCAAACAAGTCAAACAGCCCCTTAACCAAAGAGCTCTGATGCCACTCTGATGGGAAATTCAACAACAAATATAATAACAACTCTAACAGAGCAATATGCAACGGATAATCAATTTCCCAAACTTGCAAGAATCTGTGAGGAGCAATCAACAAATAATCACAGCAACTAAAATCACCAATCACAAATGACACAATAATTTTTAACGTGGAAAAACCTTCTCATTGTGAGAAGTAAACAACCACGGGACCAAGCCAGTAATAGAGCTCCACTATGATCAAAATATGGGTACAAGAGAGTTTCTAATATGGCACAAATTCGTGCTCAGTAACCAGCCAAAAACAGCAAGGTAACTAGCACAACGATCAACCAACACAATGAGAAAACAAACATGAAATTGAGAACAAAGTTCAGCAAAAAAAACAGAAAAACTGCTGCAGTCCGAGTTCAATTTCTCCCACCTCAGACCTCTGATCGACGATCCAAACGATCAGAATGAAGTACCACGAGTCACGAACCTGCTGCCCAAATTTCAGCCCGATCCGACGGTGAACGAAGGAGAAATCGCGAATCTAGTGCAGCTGCTCTGTTTTATGCGAAAATAGGGTTTGCTCTTCCTCTCTCACTTTTCTCTTTTCTCTCTCTCTCTGAATTCAGCTCTTACACGCCCACTAATCTGGCCTCTCTCCACTTGGTTAAGTGAGACACATGAGCTTGCACATATTGGACCTTTCTCCACATAGGAAGGGAGCCCAAAACCCAACAACTTCATCAAGTTTTAGACCAAAAGTCTAGTTGGGGGACCAAAACTGGGGAGAAATAAAATGGAGGGACTACTTTTGTGATGCAACTAAAATAGGGGGACCAAAAATGCAATTAAACCTAAAATTTAAGCTTCTCTCGAAAAGAAATACCACTAGAACTTTAATATACCCGAAACTTTATAAGTAGTAGTTATTCATATTAGTTCACCTTAAAAGTAAAATAGTTAATTTTAATATATAAAGGTAGATAAATTTCAATTATTTACATGAATGAGTAAGCTTTAATTGAAGATGTCAAGTTAAAAATCTAACTATTATCATTCAATGTAATATTTGTTTTTGAGTGAGTTTTTGGACTAACTAAAGTTCAATATCGCGACCATCAGATTATATAAGTCTCTCATATTATTATATCAATCAAAATATTCTCTCCGTAATAAAATATGAGAAAAAATATATGTATATCAATCAAATATTGTCTAAATAAATGTACTTTTTGTTTATATTTTGCTAAAGAAAAAATATGTCTCGGTTTCAATCCCCTCTCACCTCAATTATTATATTGGCGTGAGCGTCATGAGTGCATGAAAGTATACACATTCATCAAGTATGATTACCATCCTACATTCTAGGTGTTCACCACCATTTGCGAAACTATTCTTTCTTTAATCCACCATCAATGTGAGATATCTTCTTTACTTGCAAAATCTTTGAGTTCGTTCTTAACAATATTAAAGCAACTATTCAAATTTTAACAAAAACCATTATGTTAGTAATAGTAACTTATATGTACAATAAACATGTTAGCTACAATGCATTTTGTTCTAGGTCGGATTTAGGATATCATAGTCCAAGCCCAATAGAGAAATAGTTCGCTTCAGATTGATCTGATTTGATCAATGATGTTACATACGCTAATTGAAATTAGGACATACTCCTCCGACAAAGGAATCTGAAGTCACCACTCACAATAACTCATCTGAACCTTCAATCATCATTAAATGGTTGACAAGGAAATTCGGTAATGATAGATCACAATAGCTCACTTATGTTCGCATCTTGAACCACTTGATGTCAATCCAACCATGTTTATAGTCGCATATGTCAATTTCCATTTTATGGTTAGAAAAACACACGCCCTATATCAGAGGGTGATCCGATAATCATGTATCATTCTCTAATAATCATAACGGAAACCTTCTAGAAATCCTAGAAGAATATAGTATATAATGAAAACATATGAAATCATAAAGATACATTGAAATTCCAATCCTAAAACCTCACACTCTTTAAAAGTACTTATTTGATCGTCATAGTGTGTCTATACACTATCTCCAACAAGAAGCTAGAATCATATATTGTTATTATTCTTCTACCTCACAAGCTTCAATTCCAAAGGCAAATCCTATGTTCAGTACAAAGTATATTTTTTTAATTCTCACTAATATATTTTTTGAGGTAAAAAAACATTTGAAACATTTTTTATTTGTCAATTTTGGTACTTCTGTATAACCAAAAATAAATTTGTTACTATTTTTAATTCACCAAAAAGAAACTTTGTAATATTTACTAAAAAAAGATGTGTTTAAATTTTTTAAGAATGAGTAAAAATTAGGCTTGTGTCCGGTGTGGTCACCGTTTTTATTTTTCCTGTGGATTTTGGAAGCTACCCAAAAAGAGAAGTTTCAGGCTAGCAGGCTCCAGCTGGAGACAGGAGGGAACCAACACACCACGTAGGGTAGGTACGTAAAAGAAAACTCTACCCCATTTACAATTCATATAAATAATACTAAAAAAGATCAACGTGGATGTCTATTTTTCTTAGATTTTTTATATTCTTTCATTCTTATGGATAAATGGCTTTATTTATTGTTATTGCTATTTAATGTTAATGGCGATTTAGAGTTTTACTGAATAAATATGCTTATGCATTAATTAATTTTATGATAGATGGAATTAATCATACAATTCTATTTCTTACGAGTACAAGAGAGACAATTTTTTGAAGAAGAGACATAAGTTAGATGTTATTTGTTTCCTTTGATCGAATCATGTCGGCTAAAATGAATATTCATTTGGTTGAAAATAAAACTAATAAACAATATACTTTTATAAATTTTAAATTAATTAAATAATTCAACTAATATTTTTATCAACTAAAGTAAATTAAGCAAGACAATAATATCACTACAGATTACACATAACAAAATAAAACAAATATATATCTCATTATTATCGAAACTAATCAAATAAACAAAATATACAATAGTCCATATAGAAAATATTCACGTCATAAATTGTCCCCATATAATTGTCACGTCAAAACAATTAAATAAAAATAAATGTTATAATTATTTAGTTAAAATTGAGAGTGATAAAATTTAATTTAATTTATTTACACATAGAATAATATTAATTAAATGATAAATCATGACAATTACTAAAAAGACACATATATAATATATATGAAAAATTGGGGTATTAAAGTGTTCAAGAAAATGAGAAATTATGAGAGATTTCATTATCATCACAAATAGTTTCAAAGAACTTGTTTTCAAATTCTCTTCCATGGTCACTTCTAATTGTTACAATCTTAAAGACCATTTTGATTCATTACTTGTTTGCAAAATGCAATAAACACTTTGTGGCATTTATTTTTATTTCTTAATTTTATCCAAGTCCACCTAGTGTAATCATCTACTATCATAAAGCCATACTTTTTTTCCATTTAGTGATGTGTTTTCACTGGTCCAAATAGACCTATATATAAGAGCTAGAGGTATTTTGAGGTAGAGGTTAAGTTCTTATGGGTAAAGGAGTTCTTTGTTCGCTTTGTAGCTAAGCTTAGGTAGACCTCTAACCAGTTGAAGTTTATTCAATATTGAGATTAATCTAAGGTTTGCATGACGTAACCTTTTTTGCCAAATTAATTTCTTTTCATTTATTGACATTAGACACTTAACATCTTGTTTCTCTATACTAAACAGATTTATCTTATATATGTTATTTTGTCTGTGGCCTGTAAAGAGTACATATCCATCATATATACTTAATAAATTATGTTTAAGACATATAACAAACAAAATATATTTAATAGAAGGAGATGTGTCATTACCAACTGTGTCTTGCCCCATGATTTGGCCTTTATGCTTTTCTCCAAAAGTTGTTGTGCCTCCTTTGAAAAATGTTAGGTCTTAGAAAATAGAATTGTCTCCCGTCATATATCGTGAGCATCCATTGTCCAGGTACCATGATTGGTGGTTTAACTTGGCTGCTGAGGACATTTGCAACATAGATAATTTTTTTCTTAAGTATCCAAATTTGGTTAGGTCATGATTTGTTAGTCTTGAAAGGTTTCTTGTATTTCCTTGTATTTAACATGAGACAAGATAATTTAGAGTGACCTTTCTTAGAGAAAACAATACACAAAATATTAGAGCGAATAAGTTTAGGTTCAGTTACTACTTCTTCAAATCCTAGACCTCTTATACCATTTCTACTAACTCCACAAATCATGTAGTTGCTTCTTTCTATACTGTTAGCTAGAGAGTCGTCGAATGTTTCTTCATATTTATCAGAATTACATTGACATTTTCTAAAGGTTTTGAAACAAGAGTATATTTCAAGGTTTTATTTTCATATTTAACCTCAACACTTTCAGTTTTTAAGGCATTGATTTATTTAGTTAAGTTTGCATTTACTTTTCTTTATTTAAGAAATCATTTATGATATTAATTAAATTAGATCATGTTAAGTCATAAAATATCTCAATTTCTTCATCAACTGATTCACTTCCATAGTTAGAATCAGTGTTTGTGTTTGATATAGAGGTAGAATTGGTACGACCCATCAGAGCCAAATTTGATTGCTCTTTATCATTAGAGGATTCATCATAATCATCCCATGTAGCCATCAAAACCTTCTTCTTGGGTTTGGAATCTTTCCTCTGATGTTTCCTTTTTTCCAGATTTGGACATTTAGACTTGACATGTCTAGGTTCATTTCATCCATAGCATATGGTGCCTTTCTTGTCATATTTTTCATTCATTCCTTTATTGGACTGCTTGGAATATATTTGAGGAAATTTCTTCTTTCTGTTGTGCCACATCTTCTGAATTTTTCTTGATATGAAAGCCAGTTTCTCATCATCTGAGTTCATATTCTGATCATTATCCTTTGATTTTGCTATTGCCCTTAGAACCTTCTTCTGCCTGAATTTCAATGCCAAAATTGGCTTCTTACTCTTGGGCTCATCCTCTACAAGCTCAATTTCATGTGATCTCAAGGAGCTAATCAATTCTTCTAATTTAAGAGTGTTGAGATCCTTAGCTTCTTGAATAGCTGCAATCTTAACTCTCCACTTGCTTGGTAGACTCCTAAGAATTTTCTTCACATGATCAATAGTATAACTCTTCTCAAGTATATTTAATGATGAGACCAGAGTCTAGAATCTGGAAAACATTGTTTCAAATGTCTTCATCTTCATCCATATGAACATCTTGCACTTTCTGACTATGAGGTTCACCTTTGCTTCTTGAACTTGGTTACTTCCTTCATAAGTCAGAACCAAATTGTCATAGATTTTTTTTCTTATGTTTCTTTGTCACTGCACTTATCAAATTCCTTGAAGGTGATTGCATTGATCATGAAGGCTCTAGACTTGTTAGGCATCTTCTTCTATTTCCTTAAAATTTCAATACCATCAGAATTTTTTGGAGCATTATAGCCATCTTCAACTAAGTCCCAAAGTTCAAGATCTTGTGAGATAAAGAAACTCCCCAACATGTTCTTCTAGTACTAAAATCATTCAATATCAAACAAAGGTGTCATGTTGATATTTCCTCCAACAGCTTAACCACCAAATCTAGATAATGTTGAATCCTTGGATCTTTGTTCAAACATTGTAAAGTGCTAAGTCCCCCTCGAATTTTTCAATTATTGTATCAACATCATTTCCTTCTTCAATAGGGACATTGCTCACCATAAAAATACTCATATCAAGCTCTCTATAGTTTAAAGATGCCTGAAATAGGTCTTCATAAACTTTCATAGCAAGTTTGGGCTTGTTTTCAAATACTAATCGACCTTCATCTATAACATTTTGGATAATGTCCTTGAAACAAATACAAGCGTTAGTGTGATTGACAAATGTATTATGTGCCTTACAATACTTTCTCCCTCGGATTTGCTTTGGGGAAGGTATCTTATGGCCTTCACTTAGTAATATTTGTTGATCCTTTAAAAGGATATAAAAAGTTTGATTCGCCTTACTAATGTCAAAATCATATGTCCTTCTATTTGAACTCAAAGTGTCTTTTGAATGAAAAGGTTTAAAGCTTTAATACTTGTAAGGTGGGCATGGTTTCAATTCCGCAAGATTAACACTTTGATAACCTGAATCACTCGAGTATTCATCCTTGAATTCCTCTTGATCTATCAAGGCTACACAAAGGTTTTTTTCCCTTCGAGGAAAACATTCTTGTCTCTTTAAATTTTCTTTTTCAAGATTAAGTTTCTTTATTTTTCTTGTGGTGTTATCCAACTGAGACATATATCTCATATGTTGACTTACAATCATCTTTCGAATGACATAGTTTAGGCATGCAGTGGCCATTTGTACTAATTCATCCTTAGAAATTATTGTCATACATCTAGTTCTCATATGACAAAATCTACCGATATAATCATCTATCAAATCCTTAACTTTTATTCGAATATTCGCTAAACCTGTGACATTTACTTTAGTTTCTCCTCTTAAGAATTATTCAACAAAATATATTTCTAAATGTCCTTAATTTGAGACTGAATTTGGTGGTAAAATAGTGAACCAAATGAATGTATCTTTAGTTAAAGAACTTAGGAAACATTTCATTTTCAAATATTCACCATTAGTAAAATTGTCCCACTCGATTTGATATCGAGCAACATGTTCCACAGTTGACTCACCAACCTCTCCGGAGAATTTAGTAAATTTTGGAACTTTAATTCCTCGAGGCAATTTAGATTGTAGCAGTATGTTAGAAAATTCAGAATTGCTTGCATATCCTATATTAAAACCATGCCTATTCAAGATCATTTCTATTGTATTCTCGACGTGATACCCCCAACATTTTGTCTTATTTGGTGGAGCATATCATTATTCTCTTAACCACTGCTATATTTCGATAATTTATTTAAAATGTCTGGTTTAGTTGTATTGGATGAGAAATTTTATTATTGATTACCCCAAAAACATCTGCAATGTGACTCATATCCTAATTGAGGCTTGATGTTTTGCATTAGTATTTTCTATGATAGGATTAAACCCAATGGTAATTTGGTGAATAATAATGTTCATCATTTCATGGTTGTTATCATCCATTTGTGTTTGAATGACTGCAAAGTGGTGTCGGTAAGTGGAGACATCATTTTGTTCTCCATTCCATGATTATAGCACACGCTCCTCGTCCCTATATGATTTCGATTGCCATATTAACTTGTGGCATACGATCCTACAACAAGAGGAACGGATCCTGGAGGAGACCATATGGGGGTATTACCACATTTGCTCTTCGAATTGGTGAATTCGAAGATGGTGGGTTATTGTTAACTTGATTAATGAATGGATTATAGGGTAACTCTCCAAGGCCTACACGATTAATGTTATGAGATGTATTTTCTTCTTGATTATCATCATTCACATTATCACTATTTTGACTAATGTTATTATTAGGAGAATTAGCATTCCTTCTTTTGGTATTAGCCATTTTTTTATTTATCAAATTCCAATTACAAAATTATAAATGACACCAATTATCTCTAACTTAGTCCTATTGGGCGTGCTAATTTGTTGACAGCGATATTTGATTACTTCAACAAATAAATTTGAAGATCAATATAGGGCTCGAATTAGATCCTTATGAGCTCTAAGTTGATAGGTTTATGAAATCAATTCAAGTTGTTATGAAAATCAAAGTAAGAAATGCAGAAATACAAACAAGAAATGCAAAATTACAAGGAAATAATTGCATTAACAAGAAATATGAACATACATTAACATTAAAAAAATCAAGCAAATTGAGAATCCGAATAGAGTAAATATGTACATCTTTTAAGCAATTTTATAAATAAAAAATATCTCGCTCTAAAATGGAAAATAACACTCCTATTTATAGACTAAAGCTTACAACAACCAATCCTTGTTTGTGTGCCACGTATACCCTAGTTTCAACTTCCTTAAGTGCCTCATGGCTTTTTTCATAAATTTCCAATGCAGACTTTGCTTAAAAATTCTCTAAATACTAGTTTTCGAAAACCCATGTTTCGCATCTAACATCAAAGTCATGGCATTTTCATGTTATACCTTTGAAGTCAATCAATTGAATTTTACATATAACACCCACAAATTGTTGTGAACCAGGAAATGTTGGAACATAAGTATGTTATAGTGTGAATTTAAAAATGTGTTGAAGTCCCACATTGGAAAGAAATATTTTTTGTAAATTTAATTGGAAAGAAACTTGTTTTTTAAAATTCAAGTCCCACATTGGTAAGAATATTTTTTTGAAATCCCACTTTGAAAAACTATCATATTTTGTGTAGTTTCAATTCTATACATACTAAAGTCCCACATTGGTTAGAAAACATATGTGACTTTGCTTCTATCACTATATAATGAGTTTCAAGCTATTGTGAATAGTACACCAAAGTTGGATGCTTTTCCCAACTTTTTTTTTTCTCCCTCTTATATTCTGCTCGCCTAATTTTCGAGCCACTTCTCCCCTTTCTTTCTGTCCCTTCGGTTTTAGAGCGGTTATTATGCCGCAGTCCCCTCGGTTTTTTTGAGCGGTTATTATGCCGCAGTCCCTTCGGTTTTTTTTGAGCGGTTATTATGCCGTAGTCTCTTCGGTTTTTTTAAGCGGTTATTATGCCACAGTCCCTTCGGTTTTTTTTGAGCGGTTATTATGCCGCAGTCCCTTCGGTTTTTTTGAACGGTTGTTATGCTGTAGTCCTTTTGTTTTTTGAGCGGTTGCTATGTCGTAATCACTTTGTTTTTAGAGCGGTTATTATGCCGTAGTCCATTCGTTTTTGTCCTTGTGAGCGGTTATTATGTCGTAGTTATGAATGGTCATAGTACCATATTGAGAGCGACTTTAATTGTCATATTGAGAGTGGCTTAAACTGCCATATTGAAGGTGTAATTCTAGAACGGTTTTCTACGGTGTAGTAGAACTCCAATACAGAGTATCTGGGCTGTTTTATCCTGGGGACTTCGTGGTTGATAGTCTGCCTTGCATAATTTTGGGCAGTGCCTCGAAACGTCTTAAAGAGAGCGACCTAGTCCGTGACTCAACCCAATAATACTCTTGTGGTATAAATTGTGATTTTTAAATAGTTTTTGAAACTCAAAATCAAACAATTTTAAGACGTTTCGTTCTGCCATGTCAACCGAAGAGATTACTGAATTTGGTTATGCTGCCTCTCATTTCGATAAACTGTTTCAGTTTGAAGCAAATAGAAAAGGATAAAACAGTTGGAGAATTAACCCATGGGAGATTAATGATAAGAATTATATTCTTAATCGACTTGCTGATGATCTGTATAACTATTACAGTTCTTGCAATATTGCGAGATATGCTTGAGATACTCTGAATAAGTAAATTGTGACTGCTACCTAGAGTATCAGATGTCCGATGACAGATACATGGAGGCTGACAGATCCGTGGAGGCACACAGAGGCTAATAGATTCGTGGAGGTGAAGGCACACTCCCGTAAAATTCAGAAGATAATTCATGAGATAAGCTATTAAGGTACGTCATTCATGGCATATTTAATATTGAAATTTAATATGTCTCTTTTGTTTGAATGTTGAAATCAATAAAATGTCTGTTTATGCTTACATGTTGTGTGATTTTAATTTTGACATATTAGACTATGTGATGTGAACACATCTGATTTCAAAATTAAGTAACTTAGTTTTAATTCTAAAGTGATTATTAAATGATTTTGAAAATTGTGGTTTTCAATAGTCAAGCTAAAATAACAAAGAGTTCACATAAATATGTAGTTAGAGAATCTAAGTCTTTAGATTTATTACACTTTGATATATGTGAACTTGATGAGACGTTAACAAGAAATGAAAAATAAAAGTGAAATGCTTGACATGGTAAAGATCTTTACAGCTGAAATTGAAAATCAATTTAGTATAAAGATTAAGAGATTCCAAGTATGATTTTATTTTTAATGAGTTTTATAAATTGTCTGGAATTATACATGGAACAACTGCACCATAATTATTTGAAGTGAATGATAAATTTGAAAGAAAAAAAAAAAAGGAATAGAACTCTTATTGAACTAGTTGTTGCTAGTATGTTTAACTCTAGTACTACATCTCATTGGTGTGAAGAAAATATATTGTTTATTTGTTATGTTTTGAATAGAGTTCTTAAATCTAAAAACAAAACATCTCCTTATGAGATAGTGAAGAAAAAAAACAATTAAACTTGTCTTATTTTCAAACATGGGGTGGTCTGGCTTATGTCAGAATCCCCGATCCCGAGCGAGTTAAACTCGCCAGTAGAGCCTATGAATGAGAATTCATTGGGTATGCGGTAAAGAACAAAGCGTATAGGTTTTATGACCTAAACGCAAAAGTGATCATAAAGTCAAATGAAGTTGACTTCTATGAAAATAAATCCCCTTTTAAATTGAGAAATAGTGGGGGCAGCGAACCTAGTCAAGTTACTGTGAAATAGTGGGGGCAGCGAACTTAGTTAAGTTCATGTGACAAGAAGTATTGAAAGCAACAAACAAGACGAAACAGAAACTCGAAGGAGTAAGAGAGTAAGAGTTGTTATAGATTATGGACCAAAATATATGGCTTATAATCTAGAAGAGAATCCTGCAAATCTTAAAGAAGCTCTGTAATCATTGGATGCAGATCTATGGCAAGAAGCTATAAACGATGAAATGGATTCTCTAGAGTCCAACCGAACCTGACATTTAGTATACTTGCCTCTTGGTTGCAAACCAATAGTTTGTAAATGGATTTTGGAAAAGAAACTAAAACCCGATGGATCTGTTGATAAATACAAGGCACACCTTGTAGCCAACGGTTTTAGACAAAGAGAAAATATATATACATTCGACACTTTTCCACCGTTCACTAGAATGACATCCATTTGAATACTTATATCACTAGCAACTATTCTTAACTTGGTGACACACCAAATGGATGTTAAAACAACTTTTTTAAAAGGTGATTCGAAAGAAGAAATCTATTATGGAGCAACCTAAAGGTTTTGTAATTCAAGGACAAGAATACAGGGTATGTATGTTAGATAAGTCCATGTATGGTCTTAAATAAGCTCCAAAGAAATGGCATGAAAAGTTTGATAACTTTATTATATCGAATGACTTTAAAGTGAATGAAAGTGACAAATGTATTTACCACAAATTTGAAAATGACATTTGCATTATCATATGTCTCTATGTAGACGAGATACTCATATTTGATTCAAACATTCATGCTGTAAATATTTTGAAATCATTGTTGTGTAACAACTTTGATATGAAAGACCTCAGAGAAGCAAATGTAATCCTTGGAATCAAGATTACTAGGTCAGAAAAGGGAATTTCTTTGGATCAATTTCACTATGTTGAAAATATCCTAAAGAAATATAATTACTTTGACTATAAACCTGCTTGCACACCATATGATCTAAGTGTGAAACTTTTCAATTACACTGGGGAAGGTGTTAGACAAACTGAATACGTGAGCATCATTGGCAGTCTCAGGTATGCCACTGATTGTACTAGACCCGACATTGCCTGTGTCGTGGGATTATTGTGCAGGTTTACGAGTAGACCTAGTATGGAGCATTGGCACGCTATGGAAAGAGTCATGAGATACCTAAAAAGGATCATGAGTCTCGGATTACATTATCGAAGATTTCCTACTACCTTTGAAGGATACAATGATGCTGATTGGAACATCTTATAAGATGACTCCAAAGCAATCGATGACTATATTTTAATATAGCGAGTGGTGATGTATCTTGGAAATCGAAGAACATACGATATTGGCTCAGTCCACTATGAAGTCTGAAATGATAGCACTAGCTACTACTAGTGAAGAAGCAAGCTGGTTGAGATGTTTGCTAGTTGAGATCCCTATATGGAAAAGATCTATGACAAATGCGTTGATCCACTGCAATAGTACCGCGGCTATTGCGAAGATTAAGAATCGTTACTACAACGATAAGAAACGACAAATTCGTCGTAAGCACAACACTGTTAGAAAGTTATTTTCTAAATGAGGTGTTATAGTGGATCATGTATGCACTGATGAGAATTTAGCAACTTTGACGAAAGGATTAGATACAGAGAAAGTCATAAATACATCCTAAAGGATGAGACTAATGCCTATAGAGTCACTCATGATGGTAACCCGACCTAAAAGACTGGAGATCCCAAGAATTAGGTTCAATGGGTAATAACAAGTCATGAAGTGATATGAGATGAACATGTTATTATAAATTAGAGAAACATGATTCCTGAAGCGATGATAGGATGAGGTAATAGGAACTATTAATGAGATCTATACTCTATGTGGAGGGAGTACCTAGCTACAGGAGTACTCTTGATAGACTCACCTATGTGAATGTGGAAGTGGGGCCGCTTCCTATGGAATTTCGAGGCAGAATTCCTAGAGCGTTCACTATACTGGGATACACGTGCAGGGCCATTAATGCACGAGCTTTTGAGAATACACCTAACGAAAATGTTGTGTGTGGGTTTGATGTCAGAGATAGAGTTCAAGACTACGAGTCACTCTTGTTGAATCTGAATCTTACTCGCTATGCAAGGTTCAAGTCGAAAGACACCTTTGTTTATGCACAATCTTATAGAAGCGTCTGACGCTATTGAAAAAACTTATTTTAAAATTCAAGTGGGGGATTGTTGGAACATAAGTATGTTATAGTGTGAATTTAAAAATGTGTTGAAGTCCCACATTGGAAAGAAATAGTTTTTGTAAATTTAATTGGAAAGAAACTTGTTTTTTAAAATTCAAGTCCCACATTGGTAAGAATATTTTTTGAAATCCCACTTTGAAAAACTATCATATTTTGTGTAGTTTCAATTCTATACATACTAAAGTCCCACATTGTTTAGAAAACATATGTGACTTTGCTTCTATCACTATATAATGAGTTTCAAGCTATTGTGAAAAGTACACCAAAGTTGGATGCTTTTCCCAACTTTTTCTTTTCTCCCTCTTATATTCTGCTCGCCTAATTTTTGAGCCACTTCTCCCCTTTCTTTTTGTCTCTTCGGTTTTAGAGCGGTTATTATGCCGCAGTCCCCTCGGTTTTTTTGAGCGGTTATTATGCCGCAGTCCCTTCAGTTTTTTGAGCGATTATTATGCCGTAGTCCCTTCGGTTTTTTTGAGCGGTTATTATGCCGCAGTCCCTTCGGTTTTTTTTGAGCGGTTATTATGCCGCAGTCCCTTCAGTTTTTGAACGGTTGTTATGCCGTAGTCCTTTTGTTTTTTGAGCGGTTGCTATGTCGTAATCACTTTGTTTTTAGAGCGGTTATTATGCCGTAGTCCATTCGTTTTTGTCCTTGTGAGCGGTTATTATGCCGTAGTTATGAATGGTCATAGTACCATATTGAGAGTGACTTTAATTGTCATATTGAGAGTGGCGTAAACTGCCATATTGAGGGTGTAATTCTAGAACGGTTTTCTACAGTGCAGTAGAACTCCGATACAGAGTATCTGAGTTGTTTTATCCTGGGGACTTCGTGGTTGATAGTCTGTCTTGCACAATTTTGGGCAGTGCCTCTAAACGTCTTAAAGAGAGCGACCTAGTCCGTGACTCAACCCAGTAATACTCTCGGTGGCATAAATTGTGATTTTTAAATAGTTTTTTTGAAACTCAAAATCCAACGAGAAACAGTCAAATGTTTGCAGGATTGAAGATATTGGCCTAGATAATATTGTTAGAAATTACTAAACAAATATTAATGATTCTTTTAGTTCAATAAAAAAAGTTGCTTTTTTTATTCATTTAAATAAAACGATTATTTTCTGGTTCAATAAAAAACAATATTTTCTTACTAAATTTGTTAACAAAATAAACATACATTAAATTAAATAATGTAATTAAGTAAATTCATTTAAATTTTTTGGTACAAGTAAATTAGTTTAATTTAACTAATTAAAATGATATATTATTTATAATTAGTTTAAAGCAAGTGTCTTTTTGTTTTTTCGAAGATAATTATATTTCTCTCTTCTTACTTTCACCAAACAAAAGGCGCAGAGAATCTTTCATTTCAATTTATTATATCTTTCTCGTATAACAAACAACCCATTTAATTACTCTAATCTATTATTTTTACTCTTTCTATGAGGATCTAATAAAAACTCGGATTGGTAATTGGACCATTGATTTCTTTGACAACTACTCACGGTGTGTTTTTGACTTAGTGGAGTGGTTTTAAGGATATCATTTATATACCTATTAGTGATTTTTGTCTTATTTTAAGGCTCCATATTGTAAAATTAAAATATAAGCTAGGTGATAGTTAAAAAGTTGGCTAATAGCTGGAAAAGATAGTTGATATCTTATAATTTATAGTTGAAAAATTAATTAATTAAAATTAAAATGTTTGGTAAATTTAACTTTTAATAATATAAAATAATATTAAAAAATATAATTATTTAATTTAAAATAACAAAAATAACAAAAAAATATGACATTTTTATTCAATCTCTCTCGCATATTGTTTTACTCTATTTTTTTAATCAATTTTTTCTATTTTACTTTACTTTTTTTTTTACATCATTTACTATTTTTTTTTATTTCGATAAAAACATAAATTTGAATGATGTTATAAAAGTTAAGCAAAATCCATATACATAAATAGTAATCATAAAAACAATGTAATTCATTTACTGTTTACAATTAAGCATAAAAAATGAATTTAATTTTATTACAATGATAAATTAAAAGATGAAGAAATAATAATAAATATGACAATAGATACCTTAATCAATTTCTTTTAAGATTAATAACATAAATATTTTTATATAGTTATTTTTTTTATAGTTATTTTGGCAAGGAATTAAAGAAATTGGGTACTATGTTTACCGAGAAGAAGATATCTAGTGGGTAAGAGAGTAGTGAGTGAATGAGTGAGATAGTTATTTTGTATTACATAAAGATAAAAAAATAAAAAAATAAAAGATTTTAAATGAAAGAAAATGTAAAAAGCTATAAGTTCAAACACTACTTCAAATAGCATATCAGAATAAACTATAAGTCATTAAGAAAAACTTGTTTATCAAACACATTTTTTTAATCCAAGAATCTTATAAGCTAGTTTAATAAGCTATAAGCTAGCCTATTGACGTTACCAAACAATACCTAAATGTCTTTTGAGTTTTGTACAACTTTTAAGAAAATAATTAGTTGTGTTAATTTTAATGATAAAATAAAATTCATTTACTCAAATATTCTTATCAATTAGTGGAAAATTTAATAAGTTGAGCTACAACAAATAAATATATTAGTGAAAAAAATAATTAATATTGTATTGATATTCTAAAATGACAAATAATTTACCCAAATAAAAATTATATATACTATCTTCATCTCTAAATATTGGAATCTCTTAAGATTTGTTTTTGTTTATTTTTATAAGATTTATTTCTATTTTTTTAAGATCATTAATTATTTGTTTATTAACTTATTCATAATTTATTTTACATTTTTTTTATAATCCGTAATAAATATTACAATAAAATCATTAACTAATTCTCCTCTTTAAAGATCAACTAATAAAAAATTTTAAATTATCAATAAAATTAATATTATTATTAACTTTTTTAAATTCTATTGATTTAAAAAGAAACATAAAGTACAAATGTAGAGAAAGTTATTCCTCATGAAAACATGTAGGTTCATCCCATCTTGTGCGAACGTAGCAAGTGTAAGTGCAAATTAGTTTGCCAAGTTCAAGACTAATTTGGATTTTGGATCTCAATTTTGGAGTTTTTGTCCCTACTCACTCTGGTGTTTATTATTTTCTCTAATCTTTTTTATATAATAAATAGTGGTGTTACAATTTTATCAATAAAAATTTTATGTATTTAATTTATATTAACTGAATACATTAATTTTTAATGTCTAAATTATAATTCATTTATCTTTTATAAAATTGATCAGAGAGAGTACAACAAAAAATCAAACTTAGAGACTTTATTTATTTGAGTTTAAAGAGTTTGATTGTAATTTTATGTCTTCCTTTTTCTATTGATAGAAAAATATCATCTTTTTATACTTCATACTAATTCGTCATTTTATCTATAGCTCCGGTTACAATAATGTTGTTAGTCAAACGAAACCATATTTTGCCTTAAATAAAAGTGTAACTTATATAAAATTTAAAGGGGTTTGCATTATCATAAATAATAACTAATTTTATGCAAATGAACTATAGAATAGGTTGAGATACCTATGGATTATTCTGTCTAACTCATAATTGAAATATAACAAAAATTATATTTAAAAAACTAATGTGTCTAATCTGAAATTTAAATAAGATATATTAACTTCTTAATTATATATTTCTTTTGGAATAAATATTGTATTTAAAATATTGACATGCCTTATATTATTTGTCATCAGAAAATAAATTAATTTTTTTAATAGTATTCTTATAAAATATATCTCAAATAAATTATATGAAATCATTTTTTCACTTTACTCCTATTAATAAACGGAAAATAAATTATTTTACTTTAAAATAAATATATTTAATAATTATTTTCAGATATATATCATATTTATTACCTTATTATACAACACGGAAAAGTATCTGATTCAAATAATTAGTGTCTTAAGATACATATAACAAATAAATAATAATAATAAAAAGAATAATAATTAAAATGAAAGATATACTGCTAAAAATGTAAATCAGATTCTTCAAGCAATATTTTATATTTCAAAAGTCGGTTATATACTTTAAATCAATAACAATATGTTCATTTGACTTTGAATCAATATAATGGTTTTAATTGAAAATAAGGTTGAATAAATGAGATAGACTTAGTATTAACAATAAGTTTGTCCAAAAATAATAAGTTAACAATAAATGATGACACACCCTAAAAGCTAAAAGTAAAACCTTTATAAGCGCATCTAGATTTGAAAAGACCAGTCATCCCTATTGTTTTTGCATTGACAAAATAGAACTTTTTTTCAGATTCATTCAAAAATACAAAGCTAAATTCAGTCAACTCCCTTTATTTATTGGCTTGCAGAAAGTGATAGTATCTTTGGGATTTTTTTATTTTTTTTTTGAAATCTTTTCTGAGTTTTCTAGAATCCAATGACTTGCTAAAACCATTTTGCTTTTGGTCCGGTGTGCCTGCCCCAAACCGTGGATTCTGAACTGTAAAGTGTGCCATTGCAACTGGCAGAGCCTAATTTTAGTTTAGATAAAGCACCATTTTGGTCATTGAATATAAGTGTTGTCACTTTAGTTTTAACATAGACAAAAATTTAAGTATTTAGTATCGCACATTAAATTGAGTTGCTGTTGATTCTAGTCTGAGATTAAAATGATAATAAATTAAAATAAAAAATTATCTTTTTTGTTTAGTTCTTCATCTTCTATAATTTTAATTTTTTTTCAATTTCTTAAAAAATTTAAATCTTTAAAATAAAGTTTAATCCATAAATTCAGTTGCGGAGTTTGAACAAATATTTTATAGTGTCGAATTTTTTTAAAAATTTGAATTGATAAATTAAATATAATATTTGATTGTATATTAGAATTTTAGGCTGTAAAGTTGCAAATGCAAAAAAGATGATGAATTGGGATTAAAAAGTTGCATAGATTTAAGAGAGTCAGAATTATAGGTATAACATAATGGTGTGGCAGAAAAAGTGAATATATCTCTAACTGAAAGGGCAAAATATTTCTGGTTAAATGTTGGACTTTCTAAAGGTTTCTAGACATAGGCTATTAACATGTCGTGTTATCTTATCAATAGGTCACCAGAGGCTTTATTGGAAGGGAAAGTTGTAGATGAGGTATGGATAGATAAACCCATTAGTCTTCACAATTTAAGGATTATTGGCTTCTAGCTTATGTGCATATATCCAGTGAAGATAGATCTAAATTTGATCCAAAGTTGAAGAAGTGTCTTTGTCGGTTACACAAAAGGTGTGAAGATGGTGATCAGTAGAGATGTTGTGTTTGATGAAGAGTTCTGTTGCGGTAGTCAGTTGAAACTGATATGTCTACATTAGAGAGAGAGAGAGAGAGAGAGAGAGAGAGATAGATAGAGAGAGAGAGAGAGAGAGAAACTTCCAGCAGTAAGGTGATTCATGTCGATGTTGAGCCATTACCAATTAGCAATACTAGGGTAGTATCTAAACTACAAGTCAAACTAGACTCTGAAACTGAAAAATTCAAGTGAAGTATAAGATTACTCCATTTTACATGACCAAGAGCGTCATCAGATCAACCTACCAAAAAGATATGGGTATGAAGACTTGAAAGCATATGCATTTCTTACTAGTTATGGAGATCCATCCACCTTTCGAGAGGCTATAGCTAGTCATGAGAAAGATAAATGGATGTGTGATATGGTATAGAAAATGGAGTCCTTAAAAAAATCAGATATGGGAGCTTGATTAGCTTCCTAAAGGGAAAAGGGGTATCAGAGGCAAGTGAGTGTAGAAAAGAAAACCATCAGTAATAGAAAAAGAAGGGGAAAATTTCAAGGCTTATCTTGTAGCATATGAGTATTCATAACAAAAAGGAGATTGCCTATGATGAGATTTTATCTTCGGTCGTCAAATATATTTCTATCAAGGTATTGTTAGCCTTGGTAGCCATTTGTGACATGTATTTAGAGTAGATGGATGTGAAGAAAATATTTATTAACGGTAATCTAGACGAGCAAATTTATATGGAGCATCTAGAGGACTTTAGTGATATTGGACATAGTAGACTAGTTTGTAAATTGAGGAAGTCTTTGTATGGTATAAAGGAGTCTCCAAGGTAGTGGTAACAAAGCCATGGTTCAACTTGGTGGAGAGCGGGAGTGGATCACGATGTTGGATCCTTGTATCGAAAGTCTTCTCGGATGTGTAGTAAGGAGGCGGATCATGTAGGTTATAACAATGGCACAAGTATATAGAATGTGAGCGACTCACATTTGAGTGAGAGACTGTTGGGTTCAAGTGTAAGTGATTAAGTCTCACATCGACTATAAATAAGTTAAATCTTGGATATATTAGAGAGGTGGCTCATATATCTATTGCCATAAAGATTTGAGTTGAGATGTAGTATCAAAATATCTTGTGATCCTAAAACATTTTGCTCGTTGTTGCTCACGTGTTGCCAGACTCCCCAACAGTTTTCTTATTGCTTACAAAAAATATGTACAATAATTAAATTTGTGTTGATAAAAAATAATTAATATACTTCAAAATTAATTTGACGAGAGTCCTATAAAAATGATAATATAATTTCTAAAAAAAAATTGTATAATTTATCAAATTGACATAATTAATGCATTTCTCAATGGTGTTTTGCAAGAAGAGGTCTTTAGTAGTTGCCTCCTGGTTTTGAGGATCCCAACATGTCATTAGTGTGCAAGCTACACACAACAAGTCATTATGTGACCTAAAGCAAGCACCATGTGCCTTGTATGAATGTCTCGTTTCTTTTCTTCTCTTGCTTGGCTTCCATATGAGTAAATGTGCTCCATTTCTCCTTGTATACAAGACAAATGGTGTTTGTCTCTACATTCTTATTTATGTAGATGACATTCTTATAACTTGTTATTCACCTAGTCTTATTGGAAACCTTATCTCTAAACTCAATAATAAGTTTGCTCATAAATAATTGAGTTGTTTAGACTATTTTCTGGGCATTGGAGTGAAATACTTGTCCAATGGTTCTATGCTCCTATCCCAAGGCAAATATATCAGTGATCTATTATCTTGTGCCAATATGTATGATTCAAATGGTATATCATCTCCAATAATAAATGGCTACAAACTAAGTAGATTTGGAACTGACAGTTTATCTGATCCCACTGAGTACAAGTGTGTTGTTGGGGCATTACAATATACCACACTTACTCGTCCTGAAATTGCATTTAGTGTCAACAGGGTTTGCCAATTCATGGCTCGATCCTTGGAAAACTTACGTAGTGAACATACATCGAGATTCAAGATTTTTTTGCAAAAATTATTCCAAACACACTAAAATCACAATTAAGTTAATAAATATGCTTGGATTTACTTTTGAGAAAAAAACAAAAAATGATTTTAAAAACATAAAAATGATTTTAATATATTTACATTTTCAAAGCAATTTCAATGAAGCTACAAAGAGTAGTTTCTATTTTAAATGTATATTGACATTCAATGAAATATTACTTTATTTATGTCGCATTATCAATTTCAAGATAATCATATAAATGTGGTGTTTATATTGACTATGCATTCTTTTTAATTTTATATTTAGGATGGAAATTTGTTGAGTTTTTTTTTTTTTTTTTTCGGTTCCCGGTGGTATCAAAATGGCACTCTGTCGGGAAATTTTATCCATCTCTCTGGAAAAAATGGATATTTCTAGAAAATATTTTTTAATTTCAATTTTTTCTTTTCTTATGGAACCGGTCAACCTACTTGACTTCTTATTTTTAAAGTGATTGGTATTTTATTCCAACCAGACTATTATTTGGGTATAAAAAAAATCAATCACTTTAAATAAAGAAAGTCAAATAGGTCGATCTACTTTAGTTTGGTATTTTGGCTTTAATTATTTGATTCCTCGATACTCAATTAAATCTTCTTTTTGAAAAAAGAATGAATTCCTATAGTTCTATATTTAGGAATTCTAGAACTATGTTTAGAACTATATTTAGGATCATCAAAAAAAGCCAAAATACTATTTCTATGAAAAATACCATTTATAAGTATTTCAATGTAAACACAAAAAGTAGACATTAGTTCCTTCTTTTGTTCTTGAATCCATTGTAATGAAATAAGAAATATATTTCTTCGTATTTTCGCTAATAAATAAAAATATTGTAAAAATTTAGTTGAATACGTCAAATGAGAATAATTCGTACATTAATTTTTGATTAAATATTGAATAATCGATAATCCGGTACAAAAATCTTGAAACTAAATAATTTATATATTCACTGGATCATTTCTTCCTAAAAGATTATAATTTTTTATTTTCAGTTCAAAGAGAATAATTGTGAATTTGATTTTGATCCTTGCAAAGTAAAAAATGGATTGTAACAGACCTAACGACTTTTCTGATATCCATAAGCAACTTGTTTTTGGTAAGATATGACGTTACTTTACAAAAATTTGTATGCATTGTACTCATTGGTATCCATCTCCCCTTCTAAGTAAGAATAAATATATTTTCAAACCCTTTCTTTCAAATTAAAAGTCTTGTGCTCGCGCGGATCTCAGCAATCACTTATTATGTGATGAGTTATATATGATAAATTTTACTAATTCAACCATCAAATAAAACAAAATTTATTGAGTAGATGGACTCTCTAAATTTTTATAAGATTTTAAATCTATTTAATTTTTTTATTACATAATTTAAAATGAACATATAATTAGTTTTAAAAAATTATAAATAAATATCATATTTAAATTATACAATTATAAATTTTGAATTTATTTAAAAATAATTTTATTAATAATTAATCATTTAATTAATAAAATTTATCATTTAAATTAAATTATTAAATAAATTCATCATAGAGTTACTTCTTATATTAAATAATCTCTACAGATATACGTATATAATCAACTAATCCTATTAATTTTATTGATTTATTTACAAAATCGTTTTTATTTTTACGAAAAAAGAAATTGGACATTATAATATTGATTTGCATGCACGTGTCGGTTTCGCTGGGCTTAAGACATTGTTTCGTGCATGAAGAAAAATGGCCCATCCCATGCCACTTCATCTCATCATGAGGACATCATTTCCTCCCAATAGTGGACCCCACACTCTACGTGGGACCATCTTACTCGCCATTCCAGACAACATCCACCGTCACCGATGACTACCACTCGTTTCCCGATAGCGACAAAACCATCCCACGTTGTCCCCACGTACTTTGTGGGTCCCACCTCCAAACGTGGCCACGTCCAACCGTCTTATTTACACGTCTCTCCACGCGCTCTCTTCATCCTACGTGTCTCCAGATAGCACACGGACCCACTCCTTTTTTTAAGATAAAAAATTAAAAAGATTGCTGGAGAAAAATATTTGGCAGAGAAAAGTGATTTGCGAACCAATAAAGCAAAATCAAATCTACTTTTGGGTACTTCGTACTTACTTGTTTTATGATCTGATATCGTAGCACTTCAGCTTCCTTAAGTATTCAACATAATTCAATTTTTAAAGTTTAACTAAATTAATAAATTAATAAATATTAGTTATCGTTAGATTGAATATTTAATTTTGAAAATGAATCGAAATTTTATAATTACATATAAGTATTTTTTTATTGTTTTTTATAAATTAAAAAAAAAATCTAACTTTTTATAAATATAAGTAAACATATGATTAAAAAAGAGTTTATGTATTTAGTTTAATACATCAATTTTTTATTTAATTTAATATTTGTTTATATTTGATATTAGAGGCAATATGTGATGATTTAATTTAAAGTTTAGTTTTCATACATTAGCAGTATAAATATTTTTATATAATTGGTCAATCATGATTAATAATATGAGTGGTTTTTTAAATAGATATTATAAAAGTCAAATATTATTAATAATCTAAAAGTTATAACTAATTGATAGTATAAATTTTTTTATATTAATAATATATATATATATATAAATTAAACTTTTAGATTGTTTAAAAAAATAATATGATCATATTTATAACTTTAGAATAGTTAAATTTGGTTTTTTGTCTGTAGAAGTAATTTAAACTTTTTTTTCCTAATGCATAATTACATGTTTCCTAGATAGAAATATATGCAAAATTAGCTCATATATCTTTAAATGAAACATAAGGAAAAAAAATCAACAACTTCTATTTTATTTAATGATAACATCGCTAAACTACCATGTAATTTATTAGTCATTAAGAATAATTTAATATGTGTAATTTAATTAATTTTGTTATATAAATCATTCCAAATGAAGTATATCATAGATTATGCGTGCTAATATTGATAAGTCAGTTTATCACTTATTGGACTAACTTATAAGTTTGTTGGATTAAACGAGGTAAATTTAATACATAAATTTATGTTATTAATTTATAATTTATTTTAAAATTATTTTGTTAGAAAAATTATTTTTAATGTGAATAAGACTTTTAAATAGGCTTACAGGCCAGACCATGATAGGCCGTAGGCCAGGCTCAGGCCAAAAAAAAAAAGCCTATCATAGGCCGTATGTCAGGCTTAGGCCTAAAAAATTCATCGTAGGTCAGACTCATGCCTTTCAAAGCCTGGCCTGACCTATTCCCACCCCTAATCATGCATATCACAAATTATCAATTTGATTAAGCATAAAATGGAAGAAGGGTAGAGTAAATCTATAACATAAGATATTTATAGAAGTTTCTCTTTCATCCTCACTTCGAGCACATCTTCTCCCCATTCAATTTGAATGAGAGTTTCTTCCATTAGTACTTTGTTGTACAATAATACAAGATCATTGAAGATATTACAATTACAAGCATGACTTCTTCTTCTATGAACCACCCACTTCTAGCTCGTGATTTTGACACTCAAAATCAACACTTTGCAATCTTCAACAAGAAAAATCCTTTTCAAATATAAAGATTAAAATACATCTAGAAAATACCTCACCAACACTTCTTCTTAACTCCAAAAATAGAAACATTTTTCTATCTCTTTCACTAAAAATCATTCAAACCAATCATAGTTTGATAAAAGTTTTTAACTTGAGAATATGAGAACATTGAGATGAATTTCAGAATGTTAAAATGATAAAAAAAAAGATCTAAAATCATAGTTCAGAATGAGAACATTCTTTTTTATCATTTTAACATTCCTTTTATCGTCTTTTCTAAATAAAAAAAAAAATTAACATCTTAAAAAAAAATGATTTGAAATGATAAAAAATACCTAAAATCACAATTCAATAAATGTCATTTGAGAAGAGAAGAGGAAGCTGATAGGAAAGCTTAAAAAAACAAAATATTTTATTTATTTATAATTTTATCCTTTTATTTAACCTTTTTAAAGATTATTTATGCCATTTTGTTTATATTTTTATGTTTTCTTTCCTCTCTCTTTATACACAATCAAACAAGAAAGGATAATGTTTCTATCTTTCAGTTCCTCTATTTTCTCCTTTTCCAAATAATAAAAAAATTATTTCACTTTCTACTCTATTTGTCTTCTACTTTTTTCTTTTATGTTCTCTTGGTCCCATAATAATTGATCAATTTGATTATTTCATATATATAATACATAAATAAAAGAAAAAAATATTACTTTCAACAAATTATCTTTGTTAAGTAATGATGTATTATCAATCTCATAAATGTACAATAAAAAGTATCACATTAAAAATGATATAAAGTATATTAATTAAATAGTACAATTAACAAAATACATTAGAAATTAAAAAAGTGATTCATTTTTAGACAAATCTATTTTGCAAATGTATAGGAGGAGATAAAGGGAGTATTTCTTTCATTTCATTTTCTTCACTAAACCAAACAAAGCAGGAGGGTATATAAAACGCGCGTGAATGAGAGTGTTTATGAAATTTTACGATTTTGAGGTTGTATTTTAATTAATTTTTTATTGGTGGTGTTTCCTAATTCAACAACCAAGAAAGGTTTCCTTGTAAAGCACGTTTGGTGACTTCCTAAACGCTATAAATACCCAAATTTCCCAAAATTTATTTTTCTTTCTTTTTTTCTCTTCTTCTCGCCGCTTTTGCTCACCGTTTTCACAGCTCACAATATTTCATTTCTCCTCTTTTTTCTTCTCCCAAACAACACACAACAAACATTACTCCAAAAAACGCATTTTTCCCGTATTGTCTTTTCTTGCTTTATTATTCCTATAATTTGTTGGCATAACCAAATTAAAAAAATTACATTTTTCCGTGACCCTTTTATTTGATTCGTATTGGGTTTTCAAGATTTAACCAAATAGAATACTGCATTGTGAAGATTGAATGACCAATCTCATTTCCTTCTTCCCGTGGTTGGAGCTCGTTTTTTAGGTATGCTTTTCTTCTTCTTCTTCTTCTTTTTTATTTCCTCTTTAATAGGGTATTTTATATTTGTTTCCATTGTTTTAAATCGTTATTATTAATGGTTGCATCGTGATTCTTGATATTTTGAATAATCACGGTCAAATGAAGCTGAAGTATGTTGTCTTAATTATAGTTGTCGTTAATTGCAGACCTTTATTTAAAACCCTTTAGGTGTTAATGTTTGTTATTAGGAAGATTATGTAATTTGGCTTTAATTTTGATTCTAAGTTGTTTTTGTTGGGTGCTGATTGTTGAATTAGATAATTATAGTTGTGTTCATTTTGACTTGTGAAATGTTGTGTTACCTTTGCTTTTTAATGATTAGAGTCAATCTTACATTATAAAAAAATATAATTTGAGAGAAAAAAAGGACATTTCTTTCTCTTTTATATGCTAATGTTTAATCATCTACTTTGACCAATGGTTGTGTGATTGGTTAATTCGTTTGTTTTTCGGTTTTTCGGACTGTGAGATGGAAACCGGAGAATGTTGATTCTGATTTGTCTATTTTTGATTAAGCTGATGTGATGTTATTTGTTTTCACCCTTTGATTTTTCTGAGTCTAATTGCTATTTGTTAGTTCTGTTGTCTCCATCATATAAGCTTTTTTATACCATTTAAATGTAAGTATATTTAGTATAAGAAAGAGTATAAAGTCAAATTATGAAGTCTGCATCATTGATTGTTCAATTTGCCGGTATTCGGTTGTTCTTTCCGAGTGTTTTTTCATAAACATACCACATAATTTCAATTTGAAGGATTGTTGCTATACTAAGTGTATGCAATTATGCGACTTTTTTTATTAGTTATGTATAATTTATTGATATTCTATGTCATTTTGTCTAATTCATTAAAGAATCTTTAATTTTTTGGGGGTCCATATCTATTATTAACTATGCCATGCTTTGTAGGCCCTTGTTGTGTGGTTGTATATGCTATATTGTTTTCTTTTCTGTGTCCACTTGGTGGGGTAGTGTACTACTTTGCATTATGCAGAAAATCAACATTTTCTTCTTAACTGTTTTTGTTAACAAATTGTAGCTGTGAACAGAAGTTATTTTCCTCTATCGTTTGTTTTTATTCCTCATTCTTTGATTAATTTGGTTTAGTCTGTTAGTATTAAGGTATTATCATATCTTTGCCATAGTGACTTTGATTGTTTCTCTTGAACAAAAATCCAAAGCATGTTTTAGTTTCCAAGCTTTGAAGGCTATTATATGTTTAAATAAATTGGATTTAATCCTGAAGTTGAATATTTTAGTATCTGAGAAGGGCCTTAGATTTCTTAAGTTTTGTGTTTCTCATTGTGTAAGTGTGATAATCAAATGATACATGATGTGAATATTATATGCTTTTATGAATAATAATTGAGGATAAATCCAAAAGTTGTTAAGTTTCCCTTTTCTTTGTTTCCATTGTTATGTGCAATTGCAAAAGCAAGGAAAAAGGTGTTCAACTCTCAAGTACATAAAATTTGTTAAAGTTGCTTTTTCTCTTTCGTTCTTTTCTCATATTAGTAAGCGAACTAACATGATCCTAAGACCCATTAATTACTCAATTATAGATTATGGCCAACTTCAATAATGTTTAGTTGTAAATTAAGGCCAACTTGTACTTTGTGTTTCATTTCTTTAGGTCACTACAAGTAGGATAAGACTCTTAACTGTCTTATTTTGGATTTTAGTGAATTAAATTTTTAGACCAATCATTATTGAGAAGAATCTTTCTTTCAAATAGAAATGCTAGGAAGAAGAACCTATTGCACATCCTTTCTTTTTTACTTTTAAAATTTATATTTATTGTTTTAAATGGCTGATAAAAATTCATACTTTATATGCTTTTCTTAACGGCTGTTCTTAGTATTGTCTCCCTTACTTTTCCCTCCATGCTCCCTGGTTTCGCTTCAGGTTGCTGCATGTGTTTAACAGTGTAATATTTATACAACTCAAGCATCTTTGTTTTTTATTGAATTGATGTTGACCAAGGCATTTTCATTGCACTGTTTATTCTCACTCTATATTCGACGACTTTAATCTAAAATCAGTTATACGATCGATATTTTCAGGAGCTCAACGGTTGATGGACTGCTACCCCAAGAGCAGTGACAAGAAAACATTGAAGAGGTGGTTTTTTATCGATAAAAGAGTTGGGTGAATTGCAAAATCTGATAAAATATTATTTTATTACATCTGTTGCTGCGCTGTGTGCGAGTTGGCTTGCAAAACCTGGATCCTATGGACATGAATTCAAATAACACTCCTGTTCTCACGGATACCGCTTCGATAACAAATTCAAGGCTGCACGTGCGTTCCAGTTTGTTGCCTTATTCCCATACCGGTGCCACCTTTCCACACGGTATGCTATTGACTATCCCAAGGAAGATGACGGGAATTCTCGAAGATGTTCGTTCTTGTGGTTGGTTGGATGCCATGAAATCGTCTTCACCTCCGCCGAGGAATTTAACAAAGGATGTTAATCACGGGTCTGCATCACCTGAAGCCGATAATACTTATTTTAACTGGCTGGTATTTACATACGTCTCTTTCAATTAGTATCTTGAGCTCTACAGTTTTGAGGGTGTTATTTATATTTTGCCTTCTTTATTTTGTTAATTTCACAGCTAAAATATCCATCGGCTCTAACATCTTTTGATCAAATTACAAACTATGCGAAAGGCAAAAGAATTGCACTGTTTTTGGACTATGACGGAACTCTTTCACCAATTGTGGATAATCCTGACTGCGCTTTCATGTCGGACAATGTATGCCATATTCTTACTGTCCCTAATAATTTGAATTGGGGCTGTCTAATATCTATTCTTCCTATGCTGATTCTGATCCTGTAAATTATGCAGATGCGTGCTGCTGTTAAAAAGGTGGCAGAGTATTTTCCAACAGCAATAATTAGTGGAAGAAGTCGCGACAAGGTAGTTAAATCATTGAGCAAACAACCATTTGAATTCGTGAATATGTCAGACGATGTTACACTATAGTCCCTGAAAGCATCAACTTAACAAAAACATCTCCAAATGTGTCTTTTGCTAGTTAATTTGGATTTAAAATGTGTCTTTTGTTAGTAAGTTTTGTCCACGAATGTGTCTTCTGTTGTCAGTTTGGCCATGAAATTACTAATAAAAGACACACTCAAGGATGTTTTTGAAGTTTCAATACATTCAGAGACTATAACAACATTGCCTCGTACAGTTAAGGACCAAATAATTCTGTCTAACACAATTTTCTTTTCTCATATCCATTTGAATGCAATTTCTCACAACCTGCAAAGAACAAGCTTTCTAGTTTGTTGTTGGTTTTGATTCTAACTTTCTTATTAACCCTGTATTGGTTCAGGTACATGAATTTGTAGGACTAACGGAACTCTACTATGCCGGTAGCCATGGAATGGATATCATTGGCCCTGTTAGACAATCTGTATCTGCATCTCATAACCACCCTAATTGCATCATTAAGTCTACAGACAAGCAGGTACTGTGGTTCAAAGTTTCTACCTCTACTCATCTAATTACCAATTATGAATATCTTCGAGTATCTTAATAAATCGCCGTCTCTCTTATGATCCTTAAAATTACAGGGGAAGAAGGTTAATTTATTCCAACCTGCTGCTGAATTCTTGCCCATGATTAATGAGGTGGATATATGACAAGTATTAACACGAATCGTTTTTCAATATTCTTTCTTTTGTTATTGGGACATTATAGCCTGATTGATTTGTGTTTGTGCAGGTACTTAAGTCTCTTATTGAGTGTACAAAAGACATCAAAGGAGCAAAAATCGAGAACAATAAATTTTGTGTATCTGTACATTACCGCAATGTAGATGAGAAGGTATAATAGGGTTCTGTTCTTATATTCAATAAACTTTTCTGCTAGACTGATTATTATCCTTTTCTTCAACTTATGTTTGCATTTTTCTTTTTGATTGAATGCACAGAGTTGGGATTTGGTGGGGCAACGAGTTAATGATGTTCTTAAGAGTTTTCCACGTTTGCGGTTAACTCATGGTCGCAAGGTACTATTTTAAGAGCCAACCTTTTGACTCACTTCTTTAGGATAATTAATTATGGCAGTACTTTTAAAGGATTTTTTCTTCCCGATTTTGTAGGTTTTAGAGGTCCGACCCGTTATTAACTGGGATAAGGGAAAAGCTGTCACATTTTTACTTGAGTCACTTGGTGAGTCTATTTTCTGTTTAATTCGTATATGGTTCCTCCTTAAATATCAGGGTTTTGTTTGGTGCAGTAAATGACATTGGAAATATTGATTTTAGGACTTAACAATTGTGATGATGTGCTTCCTATATATATTGGCGATGATCGAACGGATGAAGATGCATTTAAGGTAATATCTATCTTTCAGTGAAGTTGTGGATTCCAATCTTTGTAATTTTTAACTTTTACTGATATGGGATGAACTGTAACAGGTTTTGAGAGAGGGAAGTAAAGGTTATGGGATTTTAGTGTCTTCAGCACCAAAGGAAAGCAATGCAATTTACTCTCTTCGTGATCCGTCGGAGGTAATTCCTATTTTCACCTGATTATTATATTTTGTGTTAAATATATTTTTCATCTTTAAATGAATAAAATTTGGATTTGGTACTACCATATTTGGTCTTTATAGGGTTTTAAATAGAGGTTGCAATCAGCATCATGATATTTGATATTGTAGATAATAGCCAGTCAAATCGGCCAATGGTCCTCAATCAAGGTTGCGTTTTGGCAAAAAATAATTTGCTCTTGTTTGGGTGAAAAAAAGTAATTTCAAAATTTGAAGTGATGAAAATAACCAAAACTCAAATTCGGCCTTCCAGAAAATTTATTTAACCATTGTATTTAAGAGTTTTCTTGCAGTCATTTGTTATTTTTTTAGATTATAATATCATTTTGTCTTGTTGTGCATATTGCTATTGCTATTATTTTGTCATGACTTGTAATATTTACCCTAATACCTTGATATTGTATGTGCAGGTCATGGAATTTCTTAAGTCACTTGTGGTATGGAAGTCAAATCCCTTAAAAAGCCATATATAGTGTATAGAGGAGAATATACTCACCTATAACTATATAATAATAATAATAATATACAATTAGTTTTTTGGATTTTCGTTTTTTGAGAAACATGTCACAAGGTTTCCTGCGCATATTTACGCCCAGAAAACCTTTTTGTGGTAGCAACATCACTGTTGCTATCTACTAGTTTTGCTCAAAGCTCTAGTGATAATTGTAAATTTCGAGGCCTATAATAATTATTATATTATATATATAAATCTCAAAGAATTAAAAAATATATGTTGATTTTTTTCTTCTTCTTGACTTCTATTCTAAAAATGTATTGATGTGTAATTCTTCTTCAATTTTGTTAATACTATATATTTTGATCATCTAAATTATTCATTCGTTAATTCTTTCTATATGTGATTGATTTTTTGAATTGAATATACATGTGTGATATGGTTTTTTAGTATAATTAATAATCTTGATATTGAAACCAATGTCATCAAAATATAACCGAAGAGTCCGGTGATTGCTTCACAATTCTATAGAATCAAATTGATTGAATCAGTTTAAATTGTGATTAATTCAAGCAATTTGTTTCGTTTTTATAATTTTTTTTAATATTTCTTTAGTTATTTGATTTTAATTGCAATTTAAGTAATTAATTTAACTAATTAAACTTATTGAATAATAATGATTAGGAAGTCCAACAAGTTCATTTTCTATAACATTTTTGTTGATATTTTCTTGTATGTCTAACGTTGCTGCGTCTTTCTCTCTCAACCAAGATGGGTCGGTTAGGTAGGGCAACATGGATGTGGACGGAAAGAATTTATATGTTTGATATGTACCGTGATAAGTCTTTGTATCCATAGAAAAAAAATCAATGATAGGATAGGGTCCAATTAATTTAATTGCCATTAAAACAAAAAGGTAGGGAACAAGCTTTTGAGTCTTTCTCATGTCTATATCCAAGTCCCCACATAAAAAGGACCCAATGGCTTAGATGTTGAGGGATTTGTCTTTGTCTTGTAAGGGGCAGTCAATTGGAAGGGATACATTGTGTGACAAAAGCATCAAACCAATGAGTGCTAGAGATGAGATGTGGTGTTGATATTGATGTGTTATAAATGGAAAGGGACTACTAATAATAATGTCCGAAAGAGGTATGGGTCGTGTGAATAAACATTTAAGTATTAAATTGTTGAATCAATGTGTTTGTTCTTCGCAGCTTCTATCATGAATTTAGAGACCTAAATTAATATTTAGAAGGACTAAAAGTAAAAAATATTATTTTTGTAAGGGCTAAAACTAAAATTACTAAGACTAAAAAATGTGTATAGTTATGTGTACAAAAACAAATAATATTATATTTTACAAGGAATAAAACAAAAATAAGTTCGATATATATGTGTGCGACAAAAATAAAATATTTAACCTTATTATTATTATTATGTATAAACTTTTAAAATTTACCAAATTTCTCAAAGTAAGAAAGCATTACTCTCTCGATTTCAAATGAGTCCCTATAAACAAAACAATATTTCAAAATAAATGTCATTTTCAAACTTTAAGTAAGGTATTATTATTTTCTTAAAATCTACTTTCAATTATTACGTATATACCTTCTTTCAAAATATTAATGTATCTAATATTATGATAGTGAAAAATTATAAACAAGTATTATTAAAAAAATATTTTACAGAAATAAGTATTTTTTAATTTATGTTTCTTTTTTAATATAAGGTAAAAACTATAAATGATCTTCATTTTGAAATCGAGCAAATATAACCCAATTGTAACCTTCCAAACTATAGTGAGAGATTGTTTTTAGAAAATTTAAATTTATTATTTTGTAACCTAGTCCATTAGTGGCTGCATCCATCAATAGTTTGAATGTACTAAGCTAAAAAGGCCGAGAAGACTCGAACACAATTAAATTGACTAGTAGATATTCAATGGAAGTGTGATTCAGTGGTGAACTAGTGAAATAAATCCTTCAGGTTGAAGGGACTAGACGTAGATACCGTGTTGGTGGCGAACCAGGATAAATTGGATTGTTATTCAATTTTCTGTTTATCCGCTCTATTTTCATTACTTTGGTTTAGTCTTTTGTAATCGATTTTTAAAATAAAACATAATTCAAACCCCTTTTCTTGTGTTTTATCGTTCTAAAATTGGTATCAGAGCTTGGTCTCAAGGTTGAGCACTTAACTATGTTTGAGTAAAGATCCGTGTTATTATGATTAATTCTTGTGACGAAGTTATAGGTGGAAACTTTAATAAGCCTCATCTTTTTGATGGAGAAAGATTTGAGTACTGGAAAGATAGACTCAAAACTTTCTACATCTGTCATGATTCTAAACTATAGAACATAGTCAAAGATGGCTATGAGGCTCCAACATATCCCGCTGATGTTGAAATATCTAGAAAGAATCTCAACGGCGATCAAAAGAAACAATGCAAAATGCATCATAAATTCATAACCTTTATGTTGAATGATATCACCTTAAAAGAGTTTGAAAAATGCAGCAACAAAGAAACAATAAATAGTATATTTGATGCATTGACTCTCAACTATGAAGGAAATAAGAAGGTACAAGAAGGTAAAGGAAATCTACTCACTAGGAAGTATGAACTCTTCCAGATGGAAGAAGATGAAGACATTGAGACAATGTTCTCTAGATTCCAAACTCTGGTTTCTAGATTGAAGGTTCTCCAAAAAATCTTCACTTTCTCTGACCACATCAAGAAGATCCTCATAAGTCTTCTCAACAACTGGAGACCAAAAGTAATAGCAATTCAAGAGGCTACGGATCTAAACAAACTACGTCTGGAAGAATTGATGAACTCACTCAGATCCCATAAGGTTGAACTAGTTGAATATGAGCCCAAAAAGAAGTCAAGTCCTTATCCCTCAAATCCCAAGGAAAGAAGACAAATTCTAAGGCCCTACAACCTATTGAAGACTTATATGAGAGTGAATTGGATAATCAAAGTGAAGACTCAGATGATGAAGAGTTTTCCTTTATCTTAAGAAAAATTTAGCGCATGTGGAACAACAGGAATAAATCTTTTCCCAAAAGAGATTTCAAACGATTCCAAAATAGTACACAAGGAAGTGAAAAATTAGACAAGAAATGAATCATCTTATATGAGTGCAAAGAACCAAATCATTTCAAATCAGAATTTCTTAAACTTAAGAAAGGAAAATCCCAAAGAAAAGACTTCAAAGCGAAAAAGAATGGTTTGATGGCTACTTGGGATGACATTGATGAATCATCTGATGAAGATGAAAATCATACAAATATGGCTCTGATGGAAGACACTCATTCTGATCCTGACTATGATGATGAATCTATTGGTGAAGAAATTGAGAAGTCACGATACCTGAATTGTGGGTGCTCACGAAACATGACGAGGGAAAAGTCAATGTTCCAAGACCCGACCCTCAAGAACGGAGGATTCATAGGTTTTGGAGTTGATTAGAAGGGTAAGATCATTGGGTACAAAGTAATAGTTAATGGTTATCTTCCCTCTATTAAAAATGTTTAACGTGTAAAAGGGCTATTGCATAACCTACTAAACCTAAGTCAATTAAGTGACACTAGTTATGATGTTGTCTTCAATCAAAAGTAATGCAAGACAATAAGTCAAACTGATGGATCCATACTATTTACTGGCAAAAGAAAACAACATTTACAAAATAAACTTATATGCCTTGGATAAACAAGAAGTAAAATGTCTTATGTTTGTGAGTGAAGAACAACTGGTTAGGCACAAAAGGTTAGGAGATTTGAAAAGACTTGATTTAGTAGAGGCTCACCAAATCCTAAGTAAGAATTATATGTTCGTTGTGAGGTATGTCAGAAAGGGAAAAAAACAAAATCTTATTTTTTTTCTTCTAAAAGCGTTGTCTCCACTTCTAAACCACTTGAACTTTTACATCTTGATTTATTCGGCCTTCTAAAGACTGCTTCTGTCAGTGGTAAAAAATATGGACTCGTTACTATTGATGAATATTCTAGATTGACACGGGTAAAGTTTCTAAAAACCACAGATAAGACACATAAAGTTTTCACTATATTTTGCAAACAAGTGCAAAATGAAAAAAACTTTTGTATATAAACAATTCATAATGATCATGAAGGTGAGTTTGAAAATAAACTTTTTAAAAACTTATATGAAGGAATGGAATTTTATATAACTTTTTATCTCATAGAACACCTTAACAGAACAATGTTGTTGAAAGAAAAAAGAGATCTCTTCAAGAAATGAAACATACCATGATTCACGAAATGAACTTTGTCGAACACTTTTGGGCAAAAGTAGTGAACACAACATGTTATATTCATAATTAGAATTGACATATTCTTAATAAGACTCCTTATTACCCGAGGAAAAGAATCAAACCAAACATTTCATATTTTCATCAGTTTGGTTGCTAATGCTATATTTTGAACACCAAAGAGAAATGTTGCAAATTTGACTCATGATCTCAAAAGTGCATCTTCTTGGGATACTTTAAAAGGTCTAAAGTCTACAGGGTATACAATAAAGAAACAATGATTGTTGAGATTTCAATTCATGTCAGGTTTGATGGCAAAAATCTTGACAATATAAGTCTAAGCTAGATGTAGACTTTGCATATCTACAAATATAAGAGGAATCAAATATATCACAGGAAGCAGAGAAGGAATCAACAAAGTCAATCTACAATGAATCAGAAGATATGCCTGACAACCCAAATCAAGATCATCAGGAATCCAAACCTGGATGAAAATGCAAATCTTCTCATCAAACTTTGTGATCATAGGAAGTGCAAATGACCTTCTAAAAATCAGATCCGCTTTTAAAGAAACATGTAGTTTTGCACTACTACTTGAAATTGAACCTACAACTCTAGATGAAACTTTATCAGATGATGGATGGATAATGACTATGCAAGAAATGGTTCAATTCAAAAGGAACGAAATATGGGATCTCGTTCTCAAGCCTAAAGAAAAGAAGTCAAGTTGAACCAATTGGGTTTTCATAAAAAAAAAACTTAATGAGAAAGGTGAAATGGTTAGAAACAAAGCTAGACATGTAGCTCAAACATACAATCAACAAGAAGATATTGATTACACTAAAAATTTCGCTCTAGTGGCAAGGTTAGAGGTTATCAGGCTTTCTACTTTCATTTGCCATATTCAATCAAATCACTCTATATCAAATGGATGTGAAATGTGATTTCCTGAATGGTTACATAAATGAAGAAGTGTATGTCAAACAACCTCCTCCCTTTAAGAATAATGAATTTTCAAACTATGTTTTCAAAGAGGCCAGGTTGACATTACTTTATTTAGAAAATTATCTAAGAATGATATTCTCATTGTTCAAATATATGTTGATGAAATTATCTTAGGTTCTACTAAAAGCGAGCTCCGCCAATAATTTTCTAAATTAATATAGAATGGATTTGAGATGAGCATGATGGAAGAATTAAAATTATTTATTGGAATCTAAATTAATTAAAACCTAAATGGTTTTCTCATTCATTAGACAAAATACACAAGAGAACTGCTTAAGAAGTTCAAAATGGATGATTTTAAGTCTATGTCTATACATCCAACTTGTTCTCTTGATAAGGATGAGTCATGTAAAAAGGTAGATCAAAAGGTATACAGAGGAATGATAGGTTCCCTTCTTTTCTTAACTACCTCTAGACTTGATATTCTGTTTAGTATGTGTGTGAAATTTTAATATGATCCTAAAGAATACCACTTAACAGTGGTTAAGAGGATATTCATATATCTGAAAGATACTACTAACATTGGTTTGTGCTATAATCCATCATATGAACACATGTTCGCAGGTTTCTGCAATACTAACTATGTTGGATATAAGCTAGAAAAGAAGAGTATCAGTGGGAACTGTACATTCCTTGGTGAGAATCTAATCTCCTGGTCCAACAAAATACAAAGGACTATTGCTCTGTGAGAATCTAATGTCCTGGTTGTAGCACTCAACTATTAAGGATGAAGCATAAACTAGAAGATTTCAAAATTAATGAAAGTAACATTCCTATCTTTTGTGATAATTTTTTAGCTATATGTTAAACCAAAAGCCCCATTTTACATTAAAAAGAAAAATATATAGAGATCAAACATCATTTCATAAGAGATTATGTCCAAAAGGGTATTTTAAGCATAAGTTTGTTGACACTAATCATCAGTGGGATGATATTTTCATAAACCCCTTGCTGAGGACATATTCAGTTTTATAAAGAAACATCTAAATATTTTATTTATAAATGAATGACGTTGATACATCACAATCACTCACAACTCTCACATATTCCCACACTTTCTGTTTTTCAAACCTTCAAACTTCCCTAGATATCTCTGAATCTTTCCTGCTTCAGTGGCTTCGGGTTCATCCTCAAGCCCTTCACTTAACGACGTTACCTATATTCCCTCCATGCAATGTAATCTTGATCAGTTGGAAGTTCTTCATGAACTCAAGGTCAACTTCACAAACCTTGTAGAAAACGAGTTTGATTTTATTGAGGATTTTGCTATAGTGGGTTGGTCCGAGTAGTTTAACCTAGACGAAGAGGTAGTTCTGGATGTTCTATTTTAAAGAATTTTGAAGATTCGCTGATGCAAACACTAACAGTGAAGTATCGATCACTGTGTTAGGGCTTCCAATCAAGATCACTTAGAAATCCCTTGCTGCCTTTACTAGATGCCTAGATGAAGATATTGTGCTTGAAAATGGGCGTGAGTTAAAGGTTGGCTCCTCTAGAATCAATAAAAAGTTTTTAGAGATCCTAAAGTGAACTCAAAGTTTGTTTAATTAAAACCTAAGTACAAAGTTGTTTTTAAAATTCTGATCGGGTGTGTGGTACCAAAGTTCGTATAATCAAACCCAACATTTCATATTTTCACCAGTTTGGTTGCTAATGCTATATTTTGAACACCAAAGATAAATGTTGCAAATTTGACTCACGATCTCAAAAGTGCATTTTCTCAAAAGTGCATTTTCTTGGGATACTTTAAAAGGTCTAAAGTCAACAGGGTATACAATAAATAAACATTGATTATTGAGAAATCAATTCATGTTAGGTTTGATGACAAAAATCTTGACAATAAAAGTCTAAGCTAGATGTAGACTTTGTATATCTACAAATATAAGAGGAAGCAGAGAAGGAATCAACAAAGTCAGTCTACAATGAATCAGAAGATATGCATGACAACCCAAATCAAGATCATCAGGAATCCAAACCTGGATGGAAATGCAAATCTTCTCATCAAACTCTGTGATCATAGGAAGTGCAAATGAACCTCTGAAAATCAGACCCGTTTTTAAAGAAACATATAGTTTTGCACTACTACTTGAAATTGAACCTACAACTCTAGATGAAACTTTATCAGATGATGGATGGATAATGACTATGCAAGAAATGATTCAATTCAAAATGAACGAAGTATGGGATCTCGTTCCCAAGCCTAAAGAAAAGAAGTTAAGTTGAACCAAGTGGATTTTCATAAAAAAAAAACTTAGTGAGAAAGGTGAAATGGTTAGAAACAAAGCTAGACACGTAGCTCAAGCATACAATCAACAAGAAGATATTGAGTACACTAAAATTTTTGCTCTAGTGGCAAGGTTAGAGGTTATCTGACTTTCTACTTTCATATGCAATATTCAATCAAATCACTCCATATCAAATGGATGTGAAAGGTGATTTCCCAAATTGTTACATAAATGAAGAAGTGTATGTCAAACAACTTTTTCCCTTTAAGAATAATGAATTTTCAGACTATCTTTTCAAACTAAAGAAATCATTGAACGGTCTAAAACAGATTCCAAGAACTAGATATGATAGACTAAAAAACTTCTTATTAAACAACAATTTTCAAAGAGGCCAGGTTGACATTACTTTATTTAGTAAATTATCTAAGAATGACATTCTCATTGTTCAAATATATGTTGATGACATTATCTTTGGTTCTACTAACAGCAAGCTCTGCCAATTATTTTCTAAGTTAATGTAGAATGAATTTGAGATGAGCTTGATGGAAGAATAAAAATTATTTCTTGGAATCTAAATTCATTAAAACCCAAATGGTGTTCTCAGTCATCAGACCAAAAACACAAGAGAACTCCTTAAGAAGTTCAAAATGGATGATTTTAAATCTATGTCTATACATCCAACTTGTTCTCTTGATAATGATGAGTCATGTAAAAAGGTAGATCAAAAGGTATACAGAGGAATGATAGGTACCCTTTTTTGCTTAACTACATGTAGACTTGATATTCTGTTTAGTGTGTGTCAAATTTTAATATGATTCTAAAGAATACCACTTAACAGTGGTTAAGAGGATATTCATATATCTGAAAGATACTACTAACATTGGTTTGTGCTATAATCCATCATATGAGTACATGTTAGTAGGTTTCTGCGATAGTAACTTTGCTAGAGATAAGCTAGAAAGGAAGAGTACCAGTGGGAACTATATATTCCTTGGTGAAAATCTAATCTCCAGGTCCAACAAAATACAAAGGACTATTGCTCTGTGAGAATCTAATGTCCTGGTTGTAGCACTCAACTATTATGGATGAAACATAAACTAGAAGATTTCGAAATTAATGAGAGTAACATTCCTATATTTTGTGATAATATTTTAGCTATATGTTAAACCAAAAGCCGTATTTTACATTAAAAAGAAAAGCATATAGAGATCAAACATCATTTCATAAGGGATTATCTGTAAAAATGTATTGTAAACACAAGTTTGTCGACACTAATCATCAGTGGGCTGATATTTTCATAAACCCCTTGCTGAAGACATATTCAATGTTATAAAGAAACATCTAAATATTTTATTTATAAAAGAATGACGTTGATCCATCACAATCACTCACAACTCTCACATATTCCCACACTTTCTGTTTTTCAAACCTTCAAACTTCCCTAGATATCTCTGAATCATTCCTGCTTCAGTGGCTTCGAGTTCATCCTCAAACCCTTCACTTAACAACATTTCCTATGTTCCCTCCATGCAATGTAATCTTGATCAGTTGTAAATTCTTCATGAACTCAATGTTAACTTCACAAACCTTGCAGAAAACGAGTTTGATTTTATTGAGGATCTTGCTGTAGTGGGTTGGTCCGAGTACTTTAACCTAGACCAAGAGGTAGTTCTGGATGTTCTATTTAAGGAATTTTGAAGATTCGCTGATGCAAACACAAACGATGAAGTATCAATCACTGTGTTAGTGCTTCCAATCAATATCACTCAGAAATCCCTTGCTACCATTACAAGATGCCTAAATGAAGATATTGTGCTTGAAAATGGACGTGAGTTAAAGGTTGGCTCCCCCATAATAAGTAAAAAGTTGTTCGGAGATCCGAAAATGAACTCAAAGTTTGTATAATTAAAACCTAAGAACAATGTTGTTTTCAAAATTCTGATTGGGTGTGTGGTACCCAAAGGTGGGTCTGTGGACCACACTACAAAGATCACAAGGGTCTAATATGAAACATCTCTCAAAGGATTAAGAAAAATCTTTCTAACATCATCTTGGAACACATGATGCCATGTGTCATCATATCTAGGACAATGAAGATAAGGTTATTTCCTACCCCAAATTGATCAATATTGTACTGATATGAACTCCTCTCATCCAGGCTTTAGAGGAAGTCAGAGGAACTATTCAAGAGGAACATTTGGTTTCATCATCTGCACCAGTGTTCAACATTTCCATTGTCATCAAGATGCGGCTAGTCTCTCCCAATAACTGCATTCGTCGTAGTAGTGACGCCGTAAGGTTAACCATTATGTCTATAGCTGAGGACTCATTCGCCCCTCTCAAACCTAACACTCTAACTCAAACACCTACCTCCTCTACCACTGCTCAAACACCTACCTCTTCGACCCCTATAACTGACCTCACTTCACCAAGCCATGTAAATCCCTTTCCTCTGCAACTTCCTCCACAACTTTTCACCCCGCTCTACACCCCCACCGTCTCTCTAGACCTCATTCTCTTCACTCCATTCTTTCTAGCTTCCCAAGCTTTGACACATTCCTAATCGCTTTGTCTCTAAAATCACCTTAAGACGCAATAGGAATGTTGATATGATCATGTTTGTCATGAATCACTTTAAGGATCGTTTTAGGTTAGAAACTTACAGATTGGATCCAAAATCACATTGTATTGAAGAAAACGATAACTGAAGTAATGAAAATCAGAATCATATGATTTTAAAACAAGGTGAAAAATTACGTTCTAAAATGCAAATTAGGTTGTTGAATCACTGAAAAAACAAATATGTAGAACTCGAGATATGATTGCAAATCACTGAACACGATTTTAGGGTTTGATGTAAAGGAAACTCAAAATTATTATTCAGCAAATGAACCTAGAACAAAATGGCGCTACAATCTAAGGATTAATAAGCCAAAAGAACGCCACAAAGATTAAAAATCCTGATAAGTTCAAAGTGATTTTCTTCAAGAACTCTAGAGAGCAAAATCTTACAAAATAACAATGTATTCTAAAATCTGCTTGAATAAAATAAGGGTTTGCCTTTTATAGTGACACCTCCTTACAAGTTCTCTCAATTTGGCCCAACTCAAGTTTTTACAGTTAGATCCAAATTTCTTACTAATTCAATCTACTACTTTAATTAAAACTAATATTAAAATTTGTTAACACATAGATATAACCTTTATTCCTTAACTTATTCAATCTAGATTAAGCAATTGACTATCTTAGGCTTCAATTCTTCATGAGTTGTACTTGCTTCAAATAAAGTGAGTATCAAGTTATTTAGAGAATCCTTTGTCTTCTTTGATCTTGATTATGCTTTCTATGTCCTTACCATATGCTCAAAGTTTTGATCCTAATGATGTTTCAATCTAGTGGAACAAGGTCATCTCTTTTGTCACCAACTAGATAAGCGACAACCAGGATCATGGAATGTAGCTAGCTTAATAGAACTCTGCAACTTTTAGAAAAATAGCCGAGATCCTCTTTTATGGATCTTATAGCTTCAGAAAGCCAAGATTGATCGATTTAGCAGATAATTTAGTCAACTCTTTCTGCACTTTTCAACTAATGTGTTACTGCTTGTTATCGCAAAAAAAAAAAAAACCTCTTCCTTCACCAACAATTTAGTCAACTCTTTCTACAACATGTTGTAATTAGCGACACCTATACTTAAGTTATGTTTTCTAGCCACCTCTAGTGACTGCATGCAGGCTTCAGCTTCATCTTTGAACTTAAATCAAATTTCCTACTCTTCGTTGGATTAGTTGTTAGGTAGCGTAACACCTTTTCTTTAGGAGATCACTTTCGGCTATGTTCCTACCGCCAATGGCACCTTCATCTATTTTTGGTTCCTATAGCCAACCGTTCTCAATTTGAATATTCGGTGTACGTTCTGTATGATCATCTCCTCACAATGAAGAATAATGGGATTATGCTCCATTATAGAAGCAATACCGTTGAGGAGTCTAGCATGTGTAGTGATAACCTTCCACAGGCAAGTCAATGAGACCCGCATCACTAATCGCTTCACATAATCCTTAAATTTTCCAATATGGATGCTCACGTTTGCCACACTTATCATCTTGGGATATGATGTCATTAAAATTCCCCTTAATACACTACGAGTTATTTGAATGGTTTGCTATTTGGCAAAGTAATTCGGAAAAACTACAACGTCGAGCTTATTTCGGAAAACTATATACACAAGTAAACCGCCAATGCTCTTTATTAGAATAATTGATATTAACATTTATAATTTTTTTTGGATCCGTGATGTTGAGTTATTGATTGATGTGACTTTAGAAATTAGATCTATTTCTATTGCCCTATACAAGAATGTCGGAGTTGACTAAATTGAAGAATCATTTGAAAGATCTTTTGTCTAAACAATTGATACAACAAAATCTCTCGTATTGGGGAGCTTATGTGTCTGTAGTGAAAATGGATGATGTAAAGTCTAGACTTTATGATGATTATTGGCAACTTAAGAACATCATCATTAATCATGCCTCTATCCTGTCACTCATGCACCTCCTAACATGTCCTTTTGCTGAAACTCCATGTGTAGGGATAACTTCCATGGGCAAGTCAATGAGACCCACATAACTAATCGCTTCACATAATCCTTGAGTTTTCTGATATGGATGCTCATGTTTGCAATGCTTGTCATCTTGGGATAAGATGTCATTAAAATTCCCCATAATGCACCACAAGTTATTTGAATGGTTTGCTATTTGGCAGAGTAATTACGAAGAAATACAACGCTGGGTTTGTTTTGGAAAACCATATACACTAGTAAACCACAAATGCCCTTTATTATAATAATTGACATTAACATTGATAAAATTTTTCGGGTCCGTGATATTGAGTTCTCGATTGATGTGACTTTGGGAATTAGATCTATTTCTATTGCCCTATACAAGTTTGTCAAAGTTGATTGAATTGAAGAATCATTTGGAAGACCTCTTGTCTAAATAGTTGATACGATAAAATCTCTCGCATTGGGGAGATTATGTGTTCATAGTGAAAATGAATGATGTAAAGTCTAGACTTTATGATGATTATTGGCAACTTAACAAATTCATCATCAAGAACAAATATCTCCTGCCATGTATTGAAGATATACCAAAGACAACCTTCAAGAAAGGTTATGAGCACTTTGAATATTTGGTGATGCCTTTTGGAGTAACCAATGAGCCAAATATTTTCATGAACTATATGCACCGTATCATTCATCCGTTCTTGGACAAGTTATTGGTGTTTTCGTTGATGATATATTGATCTATTCCAAGAGCCAAAAGGAACATGAAGATCATCTGCGACAAGTTTTGTAGGTCCTAACAGAGAATGGGGAAATGTAGAGATGACAATGGGTAGAGTTTGGGTAGGGTACTACATTACCCGTTCCCATACCCGCGATTTAAAAAAAATACCTATGCCCGTACCCTCTTGAGTATCAACTTTAATATATGAACCCTCACCTTTTGGGTACGTAAGTGCTCGTACCTATACCTATTACTCATGTTTTAACTAAATGATATTGTGATTAAATTTAAAAATTATCTAAATATCTTAAATCCAATCATAAAGTATTATAAATCAAAATATTTTCTAACTCAAAACATTTCAAATGAACACATGTTACAATACACATTCAAATATTAATAATAATACTTTATGAAGTTGCAAGTCATACGGTAGAATTATTCGAGATCAGTAAAAAAAAATTGATAGGAAGTTGCAAGTATAATTATAAAATCACGATTAGTAAGACATAACTCTTAGTTATAAAGTCGCAATTATTTACCTATTCATCAAAATCAAATTCTTAAAAAATCTGCAAACGTTTATATTTCTTGTATAAATATTGTAGTGGTTCAATGATATCAATATATGTTAAAACATAAAACAAAATAATTAATTAAACTAAATACTAATATAATATAATAAATAAATAATATATTTATATAAGTGTGGGTGCATGACGGGATGAGTACTATAGTACCTTGCACCCATATCCGCTTAATTTTACAGGTAATTATCCGTCTCCATGTCCATACCCATTATGCGTGTTTTTACTCTACCCATTATGAGTTTTTTTTTTGTATCCACTACTGAATTTGGATCTAATTGTTACATATAGGGAAATGTGAATTCTAGTTAGAGGAAGTGGGTTTTCTAGGGCATGTCATTTTCAATGAGGGAATTGTTGTTGATCGAATGATGGAAATGGCATCATTCAATCTTCCTATTACTTGAAAAGTTTGCAGATCTTGAAAGTGGTAGCTGTTGCAGTTTGAGAACAACAAAAGATTGTTACAAAGATTAGAGGTTTTGCACCATAATATGTATATTGAGAGGTTTTCTTAAATTGTTGCCCTGTTAACATAAATTACTAGAAAGAATCAACCTTTTGCAAGGTCTAAGGATTGTGAGAGGAGATTTCAGCAAATGAGGGATAAAGTGACCACTTCACTGGTGTTAGTTTTTCAACAAATAGAAAAACCATTGAAGTCCATTGTGATACATCTCTTAGAGGTTAGAATGTGTCTTTATGTAGAATAAACAAATTGTAGTTTATATTCCGAGGAAATTGAAGTTTCATGAGAAAAGTTATTTCACATATTTAAATAAATACACATATTATTAAAAAAACGGATAAATAGATATTGATAGGTCCTCAATTAATAAATGCAACAATAAGAAGTAATGAGAGATTAAACAATATATGATAGTGTATTTTATTGATGATAAAGGAAAATTGAGCAAAGGAAATAAGCCTTCCTTTTACTCCTGAGAGCTATGCTCACTCTAATAAGAGAGAATCCTTTCTCCTCTAGCAATTAACAGAATTTTTTGCCCCCTCCTTACCAACCTCTCTCCCCTATATACGTGATGGGGCCAGCTCACCTTTCTTGGATTTTCTAACATACACTCTCCATGCCTTAGGTGCACTATGTGTCCCACTAGACACGTCATCAATTTCTTCTTTGTCGCCATCAATACTCCCCCCTTGAGTCACAGACTTGTCCCCAAGTCTGAGGGCTGGGAATTGTGTTAGCATTAAAAACTCGTCCTCCCAAGTGGCTTCTTCAACAAGCTTGCCGTTCCAATGAATGAGCAATTATTTGACGTCTGACCCCTCCTTAGTGATAGTGCGAGTGGCAAGTACTGCTGCTGGTTCCCATGGTGCAGCAGGATCACCGTCGAGGCTCGGGGGTAACTCGGTCTCAACCCGGTAATTGCCAATTGCCTTCTTAAGCAATGAAACATGGAACACCAGATGAATGCGTGCTGTAGCAGGTAACTGGAGACGATACGCAACGACACCAACCCGTGCTATTATTTCAAAAGGCCCATAGTATCTTGGAGCAAGTCTCGGATTGATGCGTGCTTCAACATAATTCTGCACATGTGGCCTTAATTTGAGAAAAACCCATTCACCGATTTTAAAATCACATATCTTCTTTTTCTGTCAGCTCGGTCCTTCATGCGTCCACGAGCTCGATCGAGATGGTACTTCAGTTGTCTCAAAGCCTCGTCATGATCAACAAGTTCCCGTGTTACAGCTTCTACCTTGGTCTCCCCTCGAAAGAACCGCGTGAGGGCTGGCGGTGGCCTACCATAAACCAATTCAGAAGGAGTTGAATCCGTAGAGACATGGTACGTCGTGTTGTACCAGTACTCAGCCCAAGGCAGCCACATTACCCACGTTAGAGGCTGATCAGCTATAAAACAGCGAAAATATGTCTCCAAGCAACGGTTAATGACCTTTGTTTGTCTATCCGTCTTTGGGTGGTAAACGGTGCTCATTTTCAACAAGGTCCCCTGTAATTTAAACAGTTCACACCATAAATTGCTTACAAAGATAGGGTCGCGGTCACTCACAATGGAGAAGGGAATGGCATGCAGTCGCACTATCTCCTTTGTAAACACACCGGCCAACACACGAGCATTAAAAAGGACGCTTGAGAGGAATGAAATGGCTGTATTTGGACAGCCGATCGAGCACCACGAAGATCACATCAAACCCCTTAGATTTAGGAAGACCGGTGATAAAGTCCATCGATACATCTTCCCAAATATGTTCTGGAATTGGTAAAGGCTGTAACAGACCCCCAGGGGTAGCAGTGACATATTTTTGATGTTGGCAAGTATCACATTCTTGCACAAATTGCTGGATAGTCTTCTTCATGCTAATCCAATACACGTTCAATGCTACTCGTCTAAACGTGCGATGGAAACCGGAATGGCCCTCTTGTGGGGTAGAAAGAAACTCTTTCAAGATAATCGGTATACATGGAGACTGTGCAAAAATCACCAACCTCCCCTCATACAACAACACTCCTCGCACATAAGAAAACCCAAACTGAACCGGTTTATTCTCCTTGAGCGCTGAAATGACTTTCTATAGAGCAACATCTTTGTGGACCTCTTCAATCACTTCAGCCCTACCTAGCCACTCCAGGACATGTGTCAAGGAAGTCATTTCTCAACTATCATGCATACGGGACAATGCATCTGCACCTTTATTCTCAAGTCCGGGCTTGTAAATGATATCGAAATGATATCCAAGAAGCTTTGCTGCCCAATTTTGCTGATTCATGGTGCAAATCCTCTGTGATAACAAATGTTTTAGACTCTTTTGATCGGTACGCACCGTAAATTTTTGCCCTACGAGGTAGGGACGCCAATGTTGGATAGCAAGAGCCACTGCCATGAGCTCTTTTTCATATGCTGATTTGGTCAGATTGCCCTCCCCTAAGGCTTTGCTAAAATAAGCAATTGACCTCGCTTCTTGAATTAAGATAGCACCCAACCCATTCCCAGAAGCATCACTCTCAATAAAGAATTCTTTCTGAAAGTCTGGAAGTGCTAAAACAGGGGCATACGTTACCTTTTGCTTTAACAGTTGAAAGGCTTGCTCAACACCCTTTCCCCACTTGAAATTGTCCCTCTTCTCCAGCTCAGTTAATGGCCTCGCCATTTTGCCATAGTCTTTGATGAATTTACGGTAGTAGCCTGTAAGCCCCAAAAACCCTCGCACTCCTTTCACATTCTTCGGAGTGGGCCATTGTAAAACATTTAACCCCTTAGCGGGGTCCATCGCTACCCATTCGCTAGCGATGATATGACCTAGATATTCAACACTAGGCTCCGCAAAACTGCATTTCTTCCTATTAGCCACCAGACCTTGCTGCTGCAAAATGTTCAGTACAAAGGATACATGATGGAGATGGTCTTCCAAACTCGGGCTGTACACTAATATGTCATCAAAAAATACCATCACATATTTTCTTAGAAGATTCTTAAAAATGTCATTCATTAGGGCTTGAAACGTCGAGGGTTCATTCATCAATCCGAACGTCATTACGAGATATTCATAATGGCCTTCATGAGTGCGGAATGCAGTTTTGTGCACATCTTCAGTCTTAACTCTCACTTGATGGTATTGCGATTTGAGGTCTAACTTTGAGAAATAATGAGCACCGTATAATTCATCTAAGAGTTCATCAATCACCGAAATAGGGAACTTATCAGGAATAATTACTTTGTTAAGAGCACAGTAATCTACACACATCCGCCATGACCCGTCTTTCTTCTTCACGAGTATCACTGGACTAGAAAATGCACTTTGGCTAGGACGGATGACTCCGGACAACAGCAACTCTATGATTTGATTCTCTATTCCATTCTTGTGGTGGTAAGGATACCTGTAGGGGCGAACATTAACAGCGCCAACTCCCTCCTTGAGATGAATAGCATGCTCTTGTCTTCTCTTAAGAGGTAACCCTTGTGGCTCTGCGAACACCTTTGAGTACTTCGCCACTAGCTCATGAATCTGAAGAGAAGGGGTCAGATGTGAATCATTGACTGTTCTGCTCAATTCAAGACCCTTTGGTTCCCCTTGTGCTCTTGCAGATAAAAACATTTCTCTATACCATAGCTTGGGTCTTCCCAACAAACTTTGCAAAGCCAACTGATTTTTATATTCACTATCTTCCCCACGCAGCTCCACCCATTGAGAGTCCATGGGAAAACGCCACACCTTTTGTGCCCAATCGACCCACATGCCCCCAATGGAAGCTAACCAAGACATTCCGAGCACAATGTCAATTCCATCCAAAACGAATAACCAAGCACCAATGGTAGATGTCATGTTCCCTAGATCCAACACCAATTTCCTGCAAACTCCTTCTGCCACCACTTTAAACCCATCCCCCAATTTGACATTGAGAGGAGTAGTTCCTTCCACTGGCCATCCCATTGACCTCACCAACTTGTGCGAAATGAAATTATGCGTCGCACCGCTGTCTACCAATACCAACAAGGGTACTCCTTGCACTCGACCTTTTAACTTGATGGTGCCCACATTCCCTAACTCCCTAGGTCTCGGATTATCAATCTGATCCAAACTCATAATGCTTAGTTCAACTTCTTCTCCATCTCCCTCCTCTGTATCAGCTGCAAGGACTTGCATTTCGCCGTCGTCCTCCTCCTCCAACACCATTACACGAAGCTGACGATCTGGGCATTGGTGACGAGGATGATAGGCGCCACCACACTTAAAACACAGGTTTTTCTGCAATCTCGTGGGCTGAGATATGACAAATCCGACGATCACGGGGAGCAGATCGTTGTGAGTCTTGACGGGCCGCAAATTTCTGATTCGACCAATCTCCTCCTTTCTCTCTGCCATCGTTGGAGCCCTTGACTACGACCCAATCGTTGTTTCGCGCTCGACCCAGTTGAGTTGACCCAATTTCAAAATTAGGGTTAGATCTATAAGTAAAACATGACCCGGATCCTTTAGGCCCATAATCACGAGGCCCATTCCAACCAGTCCCCTTCTCACGTACCTCCGCTTCCACAACACATGCTAGATCCATCAGATTGGCACGTGAGACTGGACCTAGCGCTTTGAGGCTACGAACTCTTCCTCGTATCCCATCACAGAGGCCATGGGTGAAATACCCAACAAATTGAGCTTCTAGTAAACGACCTACTTGTGCCACCAACCTCTCGAACTCCTTGATGTATTCCTCCACATTGCCTTCCTGCTTCAACGGCGAGAGTTGCTCAAACACGCTTCCATAACCGAGACTGCCGTACCTCTCCAACAACGCATCTTTGAAAACTTCCCAAGTCAAATCAGCCTCATCTTCAACAAGTGCTTTTAAAAAAATGGATGGTAGATCCTTCCATACAAAGTTGAGCCAAACTAACTTTGATCTCAGGACTCGTATCCTGCACTCGAAAATAGACCTCCGCTCGAGCAATTCAACCGGTAGGGTCATCACCGGTGAACATTGGGAGTTCAATCTTCTTCACCGATTGACGGAATTCATCAAGCTTCTCTCCCTGCATCTTCTGGATCAGCTTCTTGATTTGATCGTCATCAGCGTGATTCAAGTCTCCATCACTCTTCTGTTTTACAGAATCACCCATGTCCTTGCTTGGAGTGATTTGCGTGATGAGCGAGATGAGCCTTTCTTGATCTGTAGCAGCTTGAGCTTGCATCTCAGCAATTGCAACCTCCAGAGTTGACATTCGGTTCTCCAATGCATTAAACTTGTTTTCCATCTTCTTCTTTGGGGGCATTCACCAAAAGTTCATTCACTCACTGGTTTGTAATGTATCTGGCAGGTCGGACCAAATTGATAGGTCCTCAATTTATAAATGCGACAATAAGAAGTAATGAGAGATTAAACAATATATGATAATGTATTTTATTGATGATAAAGGGAAATTGAGCAAAAGAAACAAACCTTCCTTTTACTCCTGAGAGCTATGCTCACTCCAATAAGAGAGAATCCTCTCTCCTCTAACAATTAACAAAATTTGTTGCCCCCTCCTTACCAACCTCTCTCCCCTATATACGTGATGGGGCCAACTCACCTTTCTTAGATTTTCTAATATACACTTTCCATGCCTTAGGTGCACTATGTGTCCCACTAGACATGTCATCAATTCCTTCTTTGTCCCCATCAAGTTAGTACACATTTTTTTTTGCTAGCATTTATAAAGATTCTTGTGTATAAGAAATATAAAACAAATAGTAGTATATTTTATCAATTACCTTGTAATTAGTGGAGCTCATCTTTCTTTAGAAGCACTCCTCGCACACATTTAATTTAAGTAACTTTTTTCTTTTCGGATAGATCTATATATATATTTCCTCTCACCCTCTTACATTAATTATTTCATTTGTTATTTTTCATCTATTTTAAATTATTTGTTATTTTATAATATTGATAAAATATTAATTATTAATATATTTTTATTTATTATATTTTAATTCATTATAATTTTCAATTAATTGCATTTAATTGATAAAATATTTAAATAAATTAAATTTATTTTTATCAATAAAATTAATACAACTGATATTTTTTAAGAATTATTTCAAATACAACATCTAAACACATTTAGAATAACATTTAAAATGAAACGGATAAAATATTATTCCAATTTTAATGATGGAACCAAATTCTCATGACCGAAAATTCGGAATTTGACTCGTTAATTGATTCCTCGTTGTAGTTCTTTTGCAGGATGCACCATATCCAATCAAATGATAAAGATATATAAGCATATCATGGGAATACTTATTATATTTAATATTTAATTAGTTTAATACAAGTTGAGCTCAAAACCGTTTTATATATTCCTTATACTCTTCTACTTTATTGGATTCCTGGGTTTGTTCCACCACAGTTCAGTACAAGTTAAGGCTTGGTTTATGGAATAGTAGAAGAAAAAAAAAGGGTACAATTGTCTATATAGCATTGGCTATATTAGGTGAGACAAATTAAGAATTTTTTGTTGCAAAGGAAAAATAGAATTAACCATAGTATATAATAAAATTAACCTTAATAGCACATAGTGTGCTCAAAGAGGACAAAATATATCCACAAAATGTCCCATTTATTACCACTAATATAATATGAAGCTACCTCTCAACTTTTGATCCACATCCTCCACTTTGGCCGGAAAATTTGTTTCCTACATTTCGCTTACGTTGTAAAAATAAACCAATAGTGAAGTTTAAATAATAATTAAAATATAAGAAATAACATCAAAAATTTAAAATTTAATAAAAAACTATAACTATTATTTAATGACAACGGGAGAATAACTACTACAAAAAGTAGAAGAATTGTGTCAATTAAGTTTACCATCTTAACATAAACCAAAGCGCGTCATTAGGTATAAAATGACATCTAATAGATAGTTATCATAACAACATCTTTTTTAAACTTGTCGTTATTTTATTTTAAATAATTGCAATCTCAACTAGCTTAATAGTCGTTTTTTTACAACAAAGTTATGAATATAACAATAGTTTTTACTGTTACAATATATTTTTTTTTTATAAAAGTAATGTTCAAATTTTTTGTCATTAAATAGATCTAATAGATAACAATCATCTTTATATTTTTTTATAATAATTGATAAAGTTTCATTAATGATATCTCATCATCTGGCAACAAATAATTGTCGTAGAAAGTTGGAAAAATGGTACAAAGTGAACATAATCATAAAACTTACAAATTATTCCCATAATCTCCTACCATTATCCCTTTTTTTAGGACAATTCACACCAAATCTAATACATCCAAATTGGAAACCACACCCGGGGTGTGACAACAAAAAGCACCAATATATTATTTCTTGTTTCAAACTATAAGCATATTTAGTTAAACTTGTTGCACTATATCCAACAACTTTACACTTATATAGTAATAGTAGAAGTGTTTATGGTGCAAAAATAGAATTGAATGAAATCACATTAATGTAAAATTTATTTTCAAATCAAGTTCAGTTCTGAACCGGTTTGAAAGTAGTTTATAAATATAAATCGATTTAATATTTTAAATAAATTTTTAGTTAAAATTGATTTTAAATTAATTCTTCAAGAAACGAATTTCTAAAACTTTTTAAGAAAAAAAATCTTAATTGAGGTGAAAAAAGTTTTAAAATAGTTAACGTGATTTTTGAATTAAATTTGATTTAATTGATTTGTTTTAAATATGTGGTTCAATTCATGAATCATTTAATTAATTTAATTTTTTTATGCCATGCAATCTAATCTATCAATATGGTCCAATTAAACTCTTCCTTTTCTATTAAAATATATCCGTGGCCAATTTTTTTAGACAATCCATCATATTGGGCATTATACTAGCATCATATTATGAGGACTTCACATCCCTATACATTAAAAACAAAACCATTGAATTATCGAAAGGAAGGTCATCACAAAGGTAGAACATCAAAATAAATTGCAAGACATTCTACTAAAACATAACAAGATGTAATCACACACTAATACTAAATGTCAAGGAAAACAGTAACCATATATAACTATGAGAAGTTTGAATCAAGTAAGAATCAAGTTAATAAAATATGGAAGTGTATAGAGTTTGTTCTCACCATAAACTGCAGCAGAAATTCTTGATAATAATTACTAGTAAATTGTAATGGATGAATAAGAATAATCCATTAATCTAGAATTAAGCTCCTGATAATAAGTACTAGTAAATTGTAATGATGAATCAGAATAATTCATTAATTTATTTATAATCCAATAAAAATTCTTAAAAAAATCTAATTCAATCCATCCATTAAAAATAAAAATAATTTAATTCATCCATTATTACATTTTAATGGATTGATATCCATCTAATCACTTAATAGTTTTTAATAATTATAATAAATTATATACATTCAATAATAATAATAATAGTTTTTATTTGTTGTAGCAAAAAAATAAATAATAATTACTCCACTTAAAAACTATTTTTTTTTGTATTATTTTTAAATATAAAACTGTTTTTAAAAATATTAAACAATACTAAAAGTTACTGTTTATAAATATTTAAAAAAAAATTAGTTCAAATAAAGTTTTTATACTACTAAAAAAAAGTTTATAATTATTTTTAACTAAATAATTAATTTATGAATTAATAATAGGGTGGTGACTGGAGCGGTATTCCGGCATTCACCATGGTGGCTGGCAGCGCTAGAGGTTTGAAGGCAGTGGTCCAATAGCCGGCCACCACCAACCACCATCTTATTTAAATTAATAAATTATTATTTAAAAAAATGAAATTTTTGTTTTTTTTTTTTTTATAAAAAATGTTTTATATTAAGAAAATATAATTTTGTTTTATAACAAAGTAAATTATTATTTAAATTCTGTTTTTCAAATATAATAAAAATATTACTAGTAAAAATAATATTTAAAATTTTTTATTATTCAAAAAAAAGTTTTTAAAATAATAAACTTTAAATCATTTTTAAAAAACAATAATAAAACTATTTTCTATGATTAATTAGTTTTAAAATGATTAAAAAAATTTAAAATAGATTTATAATATTTTTTTTTTAAATATATATATTTAAAATGTAATCCATTGGCTTTTATTAAATAAATCATGTGATCTATTGGATTTAAAAAAAAGTTGGATGGATTGGATTCATTCATATTTTTAAATGGATGAGTTAGATTCAATACATTAAAATTTATATTAGGTAGGAAAATTGGATTTCATACCCCCATTTAAAAAATTTATGCTTAAATTTACTAAAATACTCTTAACCCTATAGTAAAAAAAAAAATTAATGGTACCCACAATTTGAATTTTTCGGAACAAGTAAATTTGTTTTCTCAGAAAATCTCTTACCAGAAATTTCAAATATTCGGTGGAACTCCTGAAAATTTCATTCAAATCATGACATTAAGCTCCCGAAAATGCATTATTCTCAAAAGTAGCTATTAACTCATGGTTGTGAAGTCCACACATTAAACTAATAATCCATCACTAGTCATTTTTTAATGGTCTCGATCTAAGTTTAAACGGACACCACACCTTTTAGTGGAAATCCCTAAATTACTTTTATTTTACTTATATTTTCCACCTCTATCATAAACAAAAATTAATTTTGACTTCCTGCCTTTCTTTCCGGTTTCTATGTCAGAGCCAGTAGTGATAACAGATACTCGATTTTGTCGGTCAACCTCTTTTGCCCATGATATGACATCTTTTTGTGACTCAAAAATTTGATTAGTTGTGAATGCTTTAGTCAAATCTATACATAATAGTGTTTTTTCCATTACATACCGGAAATTTTAAAATTTGAAATTTTAGGTAGAGTAAAATTAACTACCGAAATTTTGTGCCTTGAAATTAACTATCAGAAATTTTGTGCCTTGAAATTTCCGGTAAACAAATAAAACCATCGAAAATTGTAAAGAGAAAATTTCTAGTTGTTATGAAGTATATGCCGGATATTTGAGAGAAAAAAATTATTTACCGGAAATTTTGGTGAGAGTAAGATTTTAGAGTAATTTTTTTTACCATTAATTTAATGGAAATTAAAGTGACAAATTTGAGTTTTTAACATTTTGGGAGGTATAAGTCCAATTGAGGGTACAAAATTCTATAAGATATATGCCTATGTGATTTTGATGTAACTCCCAAACATACAATGAATATGCATTATCTAAGTAATCTAATAGTTTGAGTTGAGATACATTTCAGGAAAGAATCAAACACAACACTTAGACAACACTTGGACAAAACTTGGATCTCAAGCAATCAAGCAAAGATTGATCATATCATACAAGGCTTGAAGATTATATGTAAATGTGTCTAGTGTTAATAGTGTTTATTAGTTAGATTCATCATTATGACTTCACACATCTAATATTTGCCAATTAAAAACTGAAATCATAAAATAAGTATGTTAATCAATCAATTAGGAAATCAACTGGGCTATCGATTTTCTGAGTTATAGAACCAAGTTTTAACTAAGTCAATCGATTACTTAAAGGCTGATATCATACCTGTGTTTTATGATTAAAGGCAATCGATTGAACAATCGATTGATATACTTTTCTTGAGGTACAAGATATCATACCTGTGTTCTATGATCAAAGGGAATCAATTGGACAATCAATTGATATACTTTCTTGAGGTACAAAATCAATTAGTTAATCGATTGTTTGATTCACATAACAAAAATTTCACTGAGATAATCGATTGGCAAATCGATTACTTAAAAATGTTTTATCAAACTTGTGTTCTGTGATTAAACAAAATCGATTGCATAAATGAATCAGTTTATCATTTATCAGAGACATACTACATATTCGATTGGCACATCGATTGTAACTAAGTGACTGAGTTACAGGGAGAAATCAGTCGATTGGCAAATCGATTTGATTGAAGTAACTAAGTTACAGGGAGAAATCAGTCGATTGGCAAATCGATTTGGTTGAGTATATGAGTTACAGGGAGACGTTATCCCATTGCCAAATCGATTATGTTAGTAAACATGAATCGACTGAGTAATCGATTATTTGATCTTACACTTTGAACAAAACACATATAAATCGATTACTCAATCGACTCTGAGATGAACTGAGCATCAAAGTTCTGATTTATGCATTAAAAACATCGATTAGCAAATCGATTAGTTCATCTGTTTTCAAGAATTTAAAGAAAAACAAGAAACGCGAAATCGATTGGGAAATCGATTAAGCTGGGAATACACATTAATAAATCGATTGAGAAATCGATTTATATGAGTTTTTCAAAAACTATATAAATTGGAAACAATCACAATTTTCTAAAAAATAACAGAATACATAGAAAGAACTGAACTTTTCAAATAATACACTTTGAGAGAAAATGTTATAACACACAAACTTGATTGGCAAATATTATGTGTGAGATTTGATAGTGATTGAATAAAGAGTTTTTAGTCTTTTTTAAACAAGTTATCTTTGTAAAAGAAAGTGTGTAGAAATCCAGTATTGTAACTGGTGGTTATCCTTTAGGGTGTGTCATCATCTAAAGGAGACTTCAATTTGATCTTGCTAGAGCTTGGCGAGTAGCTCTTATGGATAAATTGGTTTTGTAGAAGATTGATGTTGAGTTGGATGCATAAGTAGTGAGGTACTGGAAAGTCTGTAAACATTCTCAAATCATTTCTAATAAAGGCTGAAATCGGTAATTGATTCCAGGACTGGACGTAGACTATCAAACGAATAGTCGAACCAGTATAAAAATCCAGGGTGCACACTTTTCTATCTCTATACTCTTTATTTTTGATAATGCATGTGTTCTTGAATCTTAATTTTGAATAAATTTTTGAATCTTTTACTGTTAAATTGGAATTAATATTAAACAAGTTGGTTTTGATATTAAGTTCATCACTTAGGAAAGAATTAGATAATCTAGTTAAAAATATCGTATAAATCTTCCTAAGTATAGAGGTCATTAATACCAACAAATTCAACTTTCATTAGGTAGTAGATGAATTAAATTGATTAAATTGTCACCCTTAATAACAACAATATTAATCGACAAGATCAAATAGTAGAGATAATAGTGAACTTTTGAGTGCATAAAGCAACATAACTACCTTTTTTTTTTTTTTTTTTTTTTTTTTAAGTTCCAAGTTTTCTTCTTCTCACTAAGATAGAACTTTTTCAATAAGTTAAGTCCAATACTTCACTTACCATATCTACTCACCATAATTTCTGTAGAAAAAAAAAAGAAGTTATAAACTAGCTATCAGTTTATCAATGGTAGAAATTGAAGCCTATAAATTAAGGTAAAATAAATAAACCTGGATGAGGAGAACATAACTGAAAAAAAAAAAAAGAACAAGTAGGAGAAAAAGAATACCAAAAGAGAAATATCATACAAATAAAGAGAAAATATGAGTTAAGAAGAAAAAGATCATGGCCTCTATCGCCACAGTGCCATTGGTTGTTCATAGCTCCCCCTATTTAGTGCTCACTTTCTCACATCATGCCTCTCTTTCTCCACAATGAAATTCTCCACCACACCGCCCTTTATCGTCCGCTTACCTCTCACATAGATCTATTGTAAGCTCGAGAACACATGCTACATTTCTTTGTCCTTTATGTCACTCCCTCTTATGATATATCTCTTAGTTTTTTTTAGTAGGGAATACTATGTGAAAATTCTTACAACACATAAACTTCTTTCATACTTTGTATGGTCTCTAATACAGTCACATTCTCCAAAGTAAATATTTGAACTACATCTCACAACAATCTAGCACAAGAGTATCAGAGAAAAGAAAAGAATTAGATACAAACTTAAAATTTTTCTGACTGGTGCAAATTGTCATGGAAGACTACAGCCATGTATATATAGTCTTGAATTTCCTCTTCCTTTACAATTTTAAGCAATGTAGATCTTTTTCAAATCCTCAATTTGAACCAAACCTAACAATCTCTACCTTGATTGAAATGGATGCATCTTCAACTTTCGTTGTCTACTATGACAATTACAGTTCAAAAGAACTATTATACCTACCATAAGAAGTATACTCCACCTGAAATTATAGTTCCTACATCAATGATGTGCTTTATGTTTCAAGCATAAAGAGTAACTTGCTCAGTCTTGGACAATTGCTGCAAAATGATTTTTCTATGAGGATGGAGGAGTGTCAACTCAAGTTGTATGATGCAAATTGTAGACTAATCTTGAAAGCTCATTTGTCAAGAAATATGACTTTTAAGATCAGATTGCAAGTGATAAAGCTTAGATGTTTATCACCCACATTAGATGGTGAAAACTTGTAGTGGCATAAGAGGTTTGGTCATTTGAATTTTGGAAACTTGAATTCATTTGAAGAGAAAATGATAATATATGGTATTCTTGTCATCAATATGCCAACTCAAATGTGTGAAAGATGTTGTGAGTCAAAAAAGCCCATAAATCCTTTCAAATCAGAAACAACAAACAAATCCAGGAAGAAGCTTGAAGTTATATTTTCTGATGTGTGTGGTCCATTTGATGTGAAGTCACTTGGAGGTTACAATTATTTGTCTCTTTTATTGATGATTATACTAGAATGACGTGGGTGTATATAATTAAGAAAAAGAGTGAAGTATTTGATATTTTCAAAAAGTTTAAAGTAATGGTTGAAAAACAAGGTGAATGTGTGATTAAGACTCTTAGGACTAATGGAGAGAGTACAACTTATTCGTGTTTGCAAAATTCTGTAAAAATAAGAAAATTGTGCAGAAGTTATATCACAATATACACCTCAACATAATGATATTAGGACTATCCTAAATTAGGTGAGAAGTATGATGAATGAGAAGGGGATACCTCACTATTTGTGGGAATAAGCAATAACAATTGTTGTTTACATTTTGAATAAGTGTCCAACCCAGAAATTGGGTGATGTCACACTTGAAGAGGCATGGTTAGACTTGAGGCCAAATGTGAAATGTAACACTCCAATTTCTCATCATCTTATTTTAAATAGTATAATGATACGATACTATTTTTTTTATATGAGTGTTAATATGTGTTCTAATTTCTTTAGGTGTGTCTAGGTGTTTGCTTTAGTAATTGATTTAAATTATTAATATTAACTATATTTAACTTACAAAAAAATAAATAAAATAAAATAAATAGATATGTGTATAGATATAAATAAAATAATACCAGGAGTTAGCTCTAATAGAATGGAATAATAATAATAATAATAATAATTATAATTATAATAATAATAATAATAACTTAGGCTATTATGTAGTATACATATATATATATATATATATATATAATATAGCCTTCCAAACAACCGAGTCGCATCCCAATCAAAGAGTATCGCATAGGAGCCGCATTCCCAATTTCAGCAAAATTAGGATTTACAATTCCATTAGCCGCATTCCAAATTCAATCACAACCGCATTCCAAATTCACTTCCAATTTCACCAGATTCCCATTTGGATTCAATTTCCAATTCCAATCACAATTCCAATTCCAATTTCAAGCTCCAATCACAATTCCGATTCCAATTTCAATACCAAATCATATAAGGTATGGTTCACTAATTCTATCTGTTAACAAAGAAAAGAGAAAGCAAGAGGAAGAAGAGAAACAACCACTCTAGGGTTTCATAACATAGAATGAACCAAACTGAAGTTAATAGGGTTACACTGAGTATATATATAAGAAAATAGAATTGTCTAGAATTGTCTAAAATACCCTTACTACTAATATATAATAATATTATCTAACATCTCCCCTCAAACTCACGATGCATTAACATGGAGCATCGAGAGTTTGTCAACTAAAAAAAAAAACGAAAACGTTTAATGGAATGCATCTTTGTGAACAAATCAGCAATCTGTAAAGAAGAAGAGACAAACAGTAGAGTAATGATTCTATGCTGAAGATGATGACGAGAGGGGTAACGAGGAGGATCAACAATCGCAAGAGGTGGTTGGACAGCCGGGGGGACAAGAGGGATGTCACCAAAGAAGAAGCAACAATCAAATAGAAGAACCAAGCCAACAAAAAAATCAAACCGAAAAAGAAGCGATCAAAAAAGGAGTAACAACCATATCAAAATCAACAGATAGGAACAACCAAAGAAGTAGCACCACGAAACCAAATCCAAAAAAACCAAGGAGCAACAACCATATCAAAATCAACAGATAGGAACCACCAAAGAAGTAGCACCACGAAACCAAATCCAAACAAACCAAGGAGCAACAACCATATCAAAATCAACAGATAGGAACCACCAAAGAAGTAGCACCACGAAACCAAAACCAAACAAACCAAGGAGCAACAACCATATCAAAATCAACAGATAGGAACCACCAAAGAAGTAGCACCACGAAACCAAATCCAAACAAACCAAGGAGCAACAACCATATCAAAATCAACAGATAGGAACCACCAAAGAAGTAGCACCACGAAACCAAAACCAAACAAACCAAACCAAATAGAACCAAACAAAACTAAATCATATCAAACCAAACTAAACAAGAGAGAGAGCAACAAAGCAAATCACTAGAGAGATTAGCAATCAAACAGAAGAAGCAACAGACAGAGCGACGACACAGAAGATCAAATTTTCAGCCTCATCCAAGTATCCAACCCTTCCTAGAAGGTCAATCATACAACCATAATGCTCAATCTGAGGCACAATTCCAAATCTCTCCATTTCTTTGAAGCATCTTCTTCCTTCCTCTACCAAACCACAATGGTTGCCAGCAGATAACACACTAGTCATTGTTATCTCATTCGGTTCAAATCCTTCCCGTAACATTGCTGCGAATACTTCTAACGCTTCCTTCGCACAACCATTGACACCATAACCATTTATCAAAGCATTCCACGTCGATGTATCTTTTTCATTCATCTCCTCAAAAAGCAATTTAGCTTTTCCAATTTCCCCACATTTTGCATACATAACAACCAAAGCATACACATGAACATCTTCATCAAGTCGGTTCCTTTGCACAAACCCATGAATCCAAACACCCAAATCCAAAGAACTCAAATCAGCAACAGCAGGAAGAACACTCACAACCGTCACTTTATTCATTTCCACATTCAAACGTCCCCTCATTTCCCAAAACAACTTCAACGCATCGTGCGGTCGTCTATTCTCACAATATCCCCTAATCATCGTATTCCAACTAAGCACATTCTTGACAGCATACAATCAAACATAAACCTAGCCGCCACAACATCATCATCCTCACAATAACCATTAACCATACTAGTCCAAGAAATAACATTCTTATCCTTCATCTTATCAAACAAAATCCCTCGCCAAATCCATACACCCATTTTCACATACCCATCAATCATAACATTAGAAGCAGCAATATCTCTATCAGGCATAACATCAAAAAGCTTCCTGGCCTCACTCATATCCCCACACCTAGCAAACCCAACAATAACAGCAGTCCAAGAAACAAAACTTCTCACAAACATTTCAACCAAAGAAGTCCCAACATACAAATTAACACAAAACCCATTTTTCAAAACAACACAATGAACCTCCAAACCTTCTCTCAAAGCCATACAAATAATGAGACAAACACAATCACTGAGACAAAATAAATTAGGGATAACCTGGTACTGTGCGAGCACGATTTCTCCCCTACAGACGTCGTTTTACCGATCCGACCGTTGAAGACGAAGACCTGAATGTTGTGAACCTTCTGTCCAAAAATCAGCCAAATCCAACGGTTAACGAATGCGCAATCGATGTTTTTGTGAGACTGATTTAACAAAATCGGGAACAAGGTTACTCTTCTCTTTTCTCTTTTGGTGGTTGCCTTTTCTATCAAAATAGTCTTTCTCTCTTCTCTACGGTAGATCCCAGGATGATAATTCTCAATCATCTCTTCATAACGATCAATCAAACTCCCCAATAACCATGCAAATAATAATGATTCTCAAAGTAAACTTTACCACCCATTGTTCTTTTTAGCTCGGTTGGTTAGAGCGTCAAACCCTAATGGCTTGTGGAAAGGTTTATAGAACCCTAATAATTTTTTTTTTTACTGATCTACTAAAAATAAACGAAAAGCTACAAAGATAGGGTAAAGCAGAATTGGGACACGATTTAACGAAAAAATCTCACTGAATATTGAAATGTTAGAAAAGAAAAACTATAATTATATTCCCTAATTGTTGGGAACTCGACAGCGGAATAGAGGCGGGATCGTTCAAGGAGGATCGAAATAGGCTCTAGATACCATGTTAACAAAGAAAAGAGAAAGCAAGAGGAAGAAGAGAAACAACCACTCTAGGGTTTCATAACATAGAATGAACCAAAACTGAAGTTAATAGGGTTACACTGAGTATATATATAAGAAAATAGAATTGTCTAGAATTGTCTAAAATACCCTTACTACTAATATATATAATAATATTATCTAACACTATCAATTAGCTTTAATAATAATACATGTTTTGTTAGTACAATAGGATAAGTAATACAATATATATATATATATATATATATATATATATATATATATATATATATATATATATATATATATATATAGATGAAAAGTTAAGAAATTGAACACCACGGACCCAAAATAAATTTGTATAGCCATGATTTTAGTCTTTACTTTGGAATTTTAGAAGCCTTGCCTTGTTCTGTCAACAAACGGATTATGCTATATAAGAATTGTTGTTATACAGACTTCCAGAAAATAAGTTAGTAGCTAAGCCATTAGATGCCATTGATTTCTAAAGGAAATTGTTGGAGGACAACTCACTGAAGTAAGTAATTAGTTCCGATAAGGCAACATACGATTCATACAAATTGCCGTGAAATCAAAATAAGGCAGAGAGGCAAATTGATTCTTTCACCTAAATGGTTTAATCTATTTGATTATGTTATAAAATTAAGTATAGTCAATAATAAGTAATGATTAATTATTATTATTTGTGTTCATGTGAGATATATATATATATATATATATATATATATATATATGTGTGTGTGTGTGTGTGTGTTATATAGACATAATATGTGGTTATCGGTATTAAATATATTTTTGAATTATATTACAATGCATTAATGTATTATTAGATAAAGTATCAATGTAGTATTAATAAATTAATTAATTACCTATTGGAGCAAGTAACTAATTTGTAATTGGTTTTTGAGTTGATTTATTCTCGCTCGGGGACTGTTAGAGACGGTGGTTGGCGAAGACGTGACACATTAAATCAGCGGATCGACTTCGTTGAGAAAAATCTTCAGCTAAGGTAAGTGGTGAGATGAGGTTCGATTTTAAGAGTATACAATAACGTGAGATGAACGGGAATACTAAAATTCCTAGATGTTCATTCGGGGCTTACTACGTACGGTTGAGCCCTATTGAGTAATAATAATTAATTAATAAAATGTGAATGGTAATAGTGAGGATTAAAATATAATTTATCAACCTATAGAATTTTCGTGAATTTATTTATATCAAGATTGTATGCCGTCTGATTTTATGAATATTATGTTGATTGCTACTGTGTGAGTGATATGTACTGGAGTATTCTTGCTACTTGAATGAAATTGTGAGATCACTTGAATATGCCACATGTTTGATCTTTTATTTGTGATTGATAAGACTAAATGATGCATTGTGAGTAGTTCAAACCAAAATATTGGATTTAATTGTGATTGACTGATGTATATATATAATGATGAATGTTGTGAAGTCAAACTGAAATTTGTTGAGTTGTGATTTTGGAGTTAGAACTATTTTGTCATCATATACGGAGGGTTTGACAAACCTAGTGATTCAGGGAAGTACAACTGAATGAGCCTGATCGTGGAGGGATGCAGTCGAACTGTAAGGTAAGACTGATAGACCTTGGGGGTACTTCTAGTGGGGAATTCCCTAAGGCCGAGAGCTACCGTGCAACACAAGAGTACCCCGATCGTCGCATATATGTGTCTCAGGTTGAGTTGAGGGGATCTATGAGGATTTGGCCATTCAGAATTGTCCGTCCACTCTTGTAGTGGCATAGTATCAGGCCTCCTAACCAAGTACTTCAGAGTAGAATGGTACCAAATGATGAAGTATAGAGTATAGGGCATGCATAGCATTTCATCATTGTGATTATCTTATTGTGGATGAATTGATGAACCATTGATATTATACACTTGACTGCTTTTGAGCTTGTGATAATTTGGTTGCTTGCGTGTTCTCCTCGTGTATTTTATATTGTTACATAATTTCGATACTCACCCCTCGTTGTTTGTGTTTGGCGTTTGGGATGGACGCATACGAGTTGTAAGTTACAGGTGATGACTAGTACCATCAGGAGAGGCGGAAGCCGTCATGTCTTGGAGACCTTTATTATTATGCATTGTGTTGATGTTATTTTGAGTATTTTTATTTTGGGAATTCCCGCTTTAATAGTGACATCGGGTTGGGACCACATTTGCACTTAATTTAACACATAAGTATGTGTACTTCTAAAAAGATTTGTTGTCAGATATTGTGATTTCAAGTTGTTAAGTTTGATGGAACCTTTGAATTTATTCGACGTGTTCGTGATTATGTGATACTTTTTACCTTAAAAAAATGTTTGAACGTTTATATTTATTTATTTGTTTCGAAATAATTTCATTGTTTAGAAAATAAGGAAAATTTTTTTTGGGTTTAGGGTGTCACATGAAACAACTTAGAATGATTGGTTTTCTATGCTTTAGACATGTTATTGAGAAATAAGTTGGATGATAAGGCTTAACTAATGGTGCTTCTTGATTATCATTCAACATGAGCTTACAAAATGCTTGATACATGGTAGAGAAAAGCTTTCATAAGTAGAGACATTGTTGTAGATGAATCAAAAGGTTGGGACTGAGACACAAACTCTGAATGCAATGATGATAAAAAGCGTTTAAGGTGCTTGAAAGTAGTCAAGGTAATGAAGAACATATTGAAACACCTGTAGAAATAAAACCTATAAGACGATCACCAAGGGATATACATCAGTCATTTCGACTCAATGGCTCTGAGGTACTTCCAGATTCAACAATTATGGTAAAAGGTGACTAAACTCATTTTGCATTACTTGCAGTGGCAGAACCTAGGAGTCTAGAACACACATTGAGTCATATGCAGTGGAAAGAAACTATGATGGAAGAGTTGAAATCAATAGAGAAGAATAAGACATGAGAATTGTTGTCCTTACTAAAACAATAAAGTGCCATAGATGTAAAATGTGTCTACAAGATTAAAATGAAGTCCAATGGAAAAATTGCAAAGTATAAGGAAAAATTAGTTGCAAGAGGTTTTTTTTTGAAAAATCCTAGACTGGATTTCAATGAGGTTTTTGCTATTGTGGTCAAAATTGAAACTATAAGACCTGTAGTAGCATTAACAAACGAAAGAGGTTGGTCATTATATCAATTTTATGTAAAATCTGCATTTCTTAGTGGTCTATTAGAGGAGAAAGTATATGTGTTTCATCCACATGGGTTTGAATTAAAAGGATAAGAAGACAAGGTTTTTAGGCTTAGAAAATCCTAGTATGGATTGAAGCAGGCTTCTAGAGCCTGAAATAAGAGAATTGATATTTTTCTCTTGAAGCAAAAATTCACAATGTGCACAAAGGAGTACGATGTTTATGTGAAAAAGTAGTAGCATCAAGTCATCTCATAGTGTGTTTCTATATTGATGATTTGCTTGTAACTAGAAGTAATGAGAAGGAAATCTATAAGTTAAAAAAAAAAATGATATCATTGTTTTGAATGATAGTTTTAGGCTCACTATCATATTTCTTGGGTATGAAGTTTTTAACCACAAGCAAAGGGATTTTTTTTTTCTTTCAGAAAAAGTATGTTACTAATATTCTGAAGAGGTTAAATATGGTTGAGTGTAAACCAGTAACAACTCCAGTAGATACTGGAATTAAGCTTGAGAGGTATGGAAATGATGAAATGGTAGATGTTGCTCTCTATAAGAAGATGGTGGGATCGTTTAGATATCTTGGCAACATAAGATCAAATTTTCCATATGGCGTTGGACTGATAAGTAGATTCATGGACAAGCCAAGGGTTTCTCATCTAGACGCAACAAAAATATTACTTAGATACATCAAAAGAAGACATGATTTTGGAATTCTATTTCCTGAAAAGTCTGGCCATACAAATGTAGAGGTTTATGGATATTTAGACTCATACTGGAGTGAAGACAAATGCGACAAGAAAAACATAGATGAATGTATGTTCATATGTGTAGAAAAGCATCAATATCTTGGTGATCTAAGAAGCAAAGTATGGTTGCATTATCCTCATGTGAAGCTGAGTATGTGGTTGTAGTCTTTGCAACTTGTCAAGCATCATGGTTGAAAAATTTACTTGATGAAATTGGCTTAAATGGAGAAAATACAGTGAAGCTATTGATGGACAACACGTCTGCAATAGATTTGGATAAAACTCCTAATGCACATGGAAGAAGAAAACACATTGAAACCAAGTTTCATTTTTTGCATGATCAAGTTAACAAATGGAACTTGCAGTTGATGCATTACAAAATAGAAGCTCAAGAGGCCGATGTATTGATCTAACCACTGAATAAGGGCAAATTTGAAGAACTTAGAGTGATGTCATTAACAAACGTGAATTAAGGAAGTGTGTTGAGAAATATTGTGTAACTCAAATCTGTTAGTTAGTGGTGACTGAGCTATTTGTTAATCAAGTTAGTTAGAACAGTTCTAATTGGTTATGTGTTATAAAAGGAAATGTATGTGTATGCAAGTTCATTTAGAGAAATTAATAAACTTTTGTTTCTCGTGATTCTTTTCTTGCATTGTTACAATGTGAATTTAATTTTCAATTTCCTTTGTAATTTGTCCCAACATTTTCTTCATCTTCTTGCACAGCACAACTGATCTTCACTCAAATATGGCTTGAACAATTTGTTCATTTTCTTCTCTTTTTCTTTAAAATTCCAAGTTATAATTATTTAATCATGATAAGGATAAAAGAACCATAAGACAATAAATATTAAGGACAAAGTGTTTGCAAACAAAAAATTATGTCAAAAAAGAAACCATTATTTCTTCAAATGACGGACATAGTCGATCCTCCTCCCCCACAACCATCACATATGTTGGAGCCAAGTTGATTTTACACTTAGAGTTTTTATGAAAAAAAAAAAGTATTTTATGAGAACATTATATTTGACTTCAAATAGTATGAAAGAAGATATTGTGAAAATTAGTAGAAGATTTGATCAAAATTTATCTACAACAAATTATGAACATAATCAATCAGAAAAATTTACAAATGCAATATGAACAAAATAAAAACCTAATAAATCTGAATAATTTACAATCTCAATCTAAACAAAATAGGAACATAATCAATATGGAGAATTTACAAACACCATCTTAACAAAAATACAATTCGGAATTAAACAAGGACTAAAGTGAAGCTCAAATTTTAACTATAAATAAATACTTAAGACTGAAGAAGAAAATTATCGAAAAGCAGAAAAGAGTATTCTTAGATTACAAAGATCCAAAGACTTGTTCGAATAAGAAATATTCTCTAAGTGTTTTTTTAGAGTATGATGGTTATTATTATTATTATTATCAGTTTTTTGTTAGAAGCAAATATTTAAGGTTCAAATCTTTTGTATCCAACTCGATAGTGGTTTAGTTCCTTCATCAATTTGGGGTTGCAGGTTGTTAGGAGAAGACTTGGCTTGTAGGGTCAAGGTGGTTGGTTCCTCAAAAGTCTGTGGTTGTCAGACTATTTGGGAAGATTGGCTTAGAAGGTCAAATGCTTTGTAATTCAAGGTATCTGAATTATTGGATTAAAGCCTTCTGAATGAGGGGACTGGATGTAGCCAAGTTAATTGTGAACCAGGATAAATCTATGTGTCAAATTATTTGCTTTCATTGCTTGTTGTCTTTGAATCTGATTGCTTCTACTCCAAGTAAGTCACCAAAACCGTACTAGTTTATTTATAAATTATCAAATAGTTATCAAATTTGGCAAACACAATTCAACCTCCGTTCTCATGTTTGCACCTTCAACATCCTCCTCCTTTTTTTCACCTTTCGAGAAATTCTTCATCAACAAAATGTACTGATCAAAGATGCATCTTATCAATTCATAATAAAAGTTGTTCATTAGGTTCTTTGTTCGAGATCAAATATTTGTCAAATTTTTTCTAGAACACCAAAAATTTGGTGATAAAATTCGACTAATTGGCTTCTACAAAAAAAAAAAGTGATTAAGAAAAATTTCTTTTTTCTATCATCAATTGGCATTTTAGATTCTACCCATAAAGAAATTTATGGATGGTTAATTTTTTTTTTTTATATTTCTTATTCTTTTTGGTGATTTTCAAAACTAAAAATATAGTAAACACATTTTAGTTTGGAAGAGGGTATTAAACATATATATTAGTTAGTTATAATAACTAGTTAATACTCATAGACTATGTAAACCTATGTCTTATGTATCATTTGATATACTTGAACAATTATCTCATTATTCAATATGATTTCAATATATATTTCTTTACTTATCTTTCATATATTATGTCTATCTAGAATTGTAATAAATTCAAATTCGATCGTAGCATTGAACTCTTCTTCTTCCACAAACTCCATCGGTAGTGGCCTACATCTCAATCCTACTCTCAATTCCACCACATATCAATCTGCTCCTCTTCAAGAAACTTGTGAAATAATGCTCATCACTCGCCGCACCATTATTAGAGGTAATTAAAAATATTTATAATTATGTAAAATTTTTTAGGTTAATTACATTATTAGCACTGTATAAAAATACATCACACTCTAATTGTGTAACAATTTTTCAAATAATTATTTTAAATTTTATTTATTTTTTAATTATTATTTATTTCTTAAGCTCAACTATGATTGTTAAGAGCCATTCCTCTTTGTAAATTTTGCACGAAATCTTTACTAGTTAATTTTTTTATTAAAAAAAAGAGATCCTTTACAAGTGCAGAGCAGAGTATATATTATTACTTCCCTTGGCCCTTTTATGTCATGCACGATATAAAACATTGCACAGTTTCCACCAATAGCACTAGAATAAAGCCTCTGCACACAAATATTTTAACAAAATGAACCATATTCTATTTTTTGTTTTGATAAAACCATATTCTAAAAGCTGAAATGACCAGACAGACTTTAGTATCACATGCTTTGATTTGACGTATCATCAAATTCATTAACTAAGTGATAATTAATTAATACATGAGAGACTAATCAAAACTTAATGTGGTGTAAAGTTGGCTACTAACACTTGTTAATTATAATTAATTACACATTTGTTAGTGTTAGCATTAAATTAATTAATTAATTTTACCAAGTAACGATTCCTTTGCGGGCAGGAAAATTTTATGATGTTATATAAGGTCTTCAATTATCACAAAATGAGTAAGAAACTCTAGAGAAAGAGTACTAACCTCTTAATTTTTGCAACAACCTCGAAGCTAGTTCAAACTAGTGGGAGGTTGTGTGCATAGAAGCACACCAAAAAACCAAAGCCTTATTATTCAATTTAATTCAAATTCATTGAAATTCTAACATCGACATGGCTCGTGGAAAGGTTCAGTTGAAACGAATTGAGAATTCGGTGCATAGACAAGTAACCTTTTGTAAGCGTCGAGCAGGGCTTTTGAAGAAGGCTAAGGAGCTTTCTGTGCTTTGTGATGCTGAAATTGGTCTCGTCATTTTCTCCGCTCATGGAAAGCTCTATGAACTCGCCACCAAAGGGTATCTCTCTTTCATTCGAATAATTTACTCAAATGAATATATTTCAATCATCTACAGCACTCTACACGAAGTATTGTGTGTTGCTGACAAATATTGTCAACAACACACGTTACACTATGTAAAGTGATGTAGAGAATCAAAATAAGTTGATAGAATTTTATTTGGATCCTCTGAGGATTCAAATTGTGAACAAACATTATATTTTGGTTTATGGAAATTTTACTTGTTTTTGTTTCTTACGTATGAAATTAAGGACCATGCAAGGGTTAATAGAGAAATACTTGAAGTTTACACGAGGGACTCAATCTGAAGCTATCACTGAACCACGTCCTCTGGTATGTCTAGCTAAATACTATATATATGCTAAGTGTGCAATTGTAAAAACAATATTATAAAATAAATGTTGTAGAATTTATGAAATGGAAAAATTAGATATGCTTTTTTTTAGAGGGAAAAAACATATGCTTGTTATATTATAATATGTAAGAAACGTAGTGATGTCTGGCATTAGATGCTTTCATTGGTGCATTATCATCAATTAATATTAAAATAATAAAATATTGTGATAGTGTTGATGATAATAATATAAATACATTTGGCTGGTGGTCAAGTATATAAATTATATGATTTAATTTGTTCTGTCTCTGTTTTGGTTTGACACATGTAAGACTTGAATCTATGAGATAAAGTATGTCGGGTTTTGTAATGGTATACTATGAATTCTAGCTTACCAAATAATTTAAAGGGGGTTTAGGTGTCATGCATTTCATTATCAAACAATTTATATGTATGACAAAGGGAAAAGTTTGGAATTGAATCGGATTGTTTAATGTAATGTAAATCTTAGTTTAAAAAAATATATTGGACAAAAGAGAGAATTTGAGGTCATTAGTCACATACATTGCAATAGTAACTGTTTTGGAAGTGTTTTTTTAAAAGAAATTATGATTGTTTAAGAAGTTAATTACCATTTTATTATGAGTTAGATACAAGTCCTTTAAGAGTTTGTTTGTGGTTGTTTATAAATAGTTAGGTAGTTAGATTGTTAATTCTCACATACTCTTTATATATAGAACATCTCAAGTTGATTTATAATCTTTGTCAATCAAACAATATAAATTGTAAAGAGTTTTTCTCTTTACTAAACTTTCAAACTTATTTTGTTACAATATAAATCTTAATGTCTTTGATTCCGTGTTTTGTACCAAATACGTTCTTAATTAAATCATTTTGCTTATCCAAAAAACTAGTGCAAATCTTTCTTAATTATGGAGAAAGCATCTTACTATTCACGTTAGTGTTTTTTTAAAGAAAAATTTAGAAGGAAATAATAACATCATAGATTAATTAACCTTTAAATTTAGAATGAAATTTTAAGAATGAAATTACATTTTCTTCACTTCGAGAGAGTAAGGAGAGTCATATATGTGGCATGTTAATGTCAAATACAAGAGCCATTGTGTTCTATGAGTCATCCCTTTTAGGGTTCTTTTTATGGACAATATATATCTAAGAAATATATGATATTTTAATTTTGATAGGTTAAGAAAATAACTTTTTTTGATTTTACCCTTATAAAATAAAATAAAAAATATAAAAATATATTATAAATGAAGTTAAAATGTAAATTTAATTTGTTTATGAAAAAAAAGTTGATGTTAAAAGTTATAAATGCATTAAAATATTAAGAATATAAATATAAATAATATAAAATTTAAAATAATAGCTTTTCATAAATTGTGTTTATTTTATCACAAGAGTAATTTTCATTTTATATAATCTAAAAAATTTAAAATTAATGAAATAAAAATATTTAAAATTAAACCTAAAATTAATTGAAAAAAAAAAAAAGTTTAACAAATGAAAAATGTTAGTTTGTATAAAAGGTATTGGTCATTAAAATATAATTTATATTAGATTGATATACGTTTTTGGTCTTCACAAATATATTATAATGCGTTTAGTTTATGTAATTTTTTGTTTTGCTTTTGTTTTTAATTCTTACAATATATGATGTTTTTGTTTGGTCCTTACTTTATTTTGTTTTGGTCACCATATTTTTTTCTCTTCATATTTATTAAATAAACTTTTTAAGGTGATAGGTGCTAATTATAGGGTATTATCCTAGTTGGGAAAACAAACCTGTGATATTTTTGTACTTTAATTTTTGTTTAAAAATATTTATAGTAGAATCATCTTGTAATATGCTTTTTAATCCTTATACGACTCAAATGAATTTTTTTACATATTACATGGAAAATTCCAGCATAACATATATTTCAAGGATTAAAATAAATAAATAAATAAATAAATAATATTAGCAATATATTCTTTACCACACATTTTAAAATACTCTCTTTAATTAGTTAAAATAAACATAATTTCCACTAAATTTATATAAAATTCATATATAAATAAGACTTATATATATTTTAATCAATTAAATAAAGTAATTTAGAAAGTGTGTTGCTAACAATTATTTATTAAACATATAACACAACGATATATATATATATATATATATATATATATATATATATATATATATATATATATATATATATATTGTCTTGTTTGTTATACCATATAATCAAATAAAGTATTTTAACAAGTGTGTTGCTAACAATTATTTATTAAACATATAACACAACAATATATGTATTGTCTTGTTTGTTATACGATATGTATATATCAAATACGTTTGTAGGATAAGACCTCGTAATGTGTTTATTATAATCTAGCATACCCAACTATCTTGTCTTATCTTTCTCTAGCTATTATATTCTACCATCAAAGGGGCCTTTATTTACAATTGCTTATACAATATAGTGTTTCATAATAAAAAATAATTGGTTAATTAATATTATGGAATTAAAGAAATTGTCGTCAAATACTACTCCAAACTCTAATATAATAAAAAAATATAAGAAAAATTTAATTAATTTTACCATATTTAATGTCATTCTCGTAAAATTAAATTTCAATAAAATAAGTTCCAAATACAACTAAGTAAAAAGAAATGTTATATAGTATGAGAAATACAATTATTTTTTATTACTTACAAATATTAAATAAAATTAACCCTTATTTACAATATGTATATGCCGAAGCTAGTTATTTTTTCTTATAAATTTCAAAGGAAGTACTAGTGCAGTTAGAAACAAAATAAAAATTGGAATTTTTTTTTATACTAAAAAAAGAAAAAATTGGAATGTTATTTGCTACATGAACTAACATTACATTTTATGTGCTTATAATTTTGTTGTTGCACACATTTGCTTAAATTTTTTGCATTCACTTTAATTCTAGAAAATTATTCCCGTAAAGTACATGAGGAAAAATAAGTACAAATTGATAAACTCAAGCATGCAGTACTACTCTACAATCTCACGTATAAACAATTATATAATTGAATTTTTTTTCGAAGGAATATAAATATATAATTTAATATTTATAATAATAATATATATAACCATGATCCTGCTAACTTTGTTCATGAATTGTCACAATATTGATCCTGATAATTTGTTCATCTTTAGGATGCTAAAGAGGAAACCGATGTGCTAAAACAAGAAATCGAAACATTGCAAAAGGGTATCAGGTATACGTAGATATGGTTTTCACATACATGTGATTTTCCTTTCATGCTTCTTGTTATTCTATCTCTTTCCTTTCATGTTTCTTGTTATTCTATCTCTAATTTGATCCTCCTTTTTATTTGATGTTATTTGATTTTATGGTTTGTTTTTTTTATTTAAATTAACATATCAGCTTCAATTTATATATCAAGTTAATTATTTAATCGTCCAAACTATATGTTTATAGGCATGAGTATTTATGTTATTTTGATTTATCTATTTTTTCAATTTTAATAATATTGAATTTGTGATTATTCAATATATGATAATTAATATATTTTAGTAAAAGGATAATTAAAGATATTAAAAATTTCCTAGCTTATATAAATTAATGAACACTTAATCACGTATTCCATTAAAACAATATGAGTACTAATTTTGTTCCTATATATAGAATCTCTTGGTAAATTTCTTTGTCATTTTATAATTAAATATTAATTATTTATTTACTAATATATCCTTAATTTATTTACACATTTTCTATAACCAACAATCAATACTATAATATTAATATCAACTAATTTTTCTCTATTCAAAGGTAAACATGTAAAAATAATATCTACTAAAAAAAATTAATACAATTAACATTTTTTTTAATTTCAATGATTTTGGTTATAAAGACTTATATTTAAAGACGAATGTAGTAACATATATATGCGTCGTCTTAAAAGAACGAAAGTTTTTTCTAAGTTATTTTTAAAGAATTGTGAGTAATTTATCCAACAATTAATAAAAATTAGTTACATAAACAAATAAAGTAAAAGTTAATTAGGACACGCCACTCACAAATTTAATTATTTATGTAGCTAATTTTCATCAATTGTTTAATAAATTACCCACATATTTTTAAAAGTAGGCTAGGACTCACCAAAGAAGAAAGAAAATTAAACGACATTATTGGCAGGTATTTGTTTGGAGGGGGATTAGGGACACTGAAAATGGATGAATTACAAGTTCTAGAGAAGAATCTTGAAAACTGGATGTATCATGTTCGCACAATGAAGGTACCATAAATAAACTCTTTTAATCATGGTATTTTTAGTATATTTTATATTTGCGAATCACCTTTTGTGTTGGATATACGTAAATGAATAACTGTGTCGCGTACTATGTACTACAGATGAACATCATGTTACAAGAAATTCAAGCTCTCAGAGATAAGGTTAGCAAAAACTTATTAATTTTTATTTATTTTTACTGATGAACATCATTTTTAGAAACGAGTTTTATATATTATGTTGAGCTAATTTTCAAAATCTCAAAAAAAAAAATATTATATGAAAAAATATTAAGGGTTACAACTCCAATAGTTAATTTAAAAAATAAAATAAAAAACTCTAATCTTAAAAAGAATATACACTATGTATTATTATTATTTAACAACATCAATGAGACCCGCTACAGCTATATTGTCAAAACTTTTGATAAAAATACTTGACCATTTTAAAGGATCAAATCATCACCTACAATATATCTATTGGAACAAAAAAGTGTCGGCTAAAAAAAAATTATTATAATGGATTAGGAATATCTACACAAATTTTGTAAACTACATCAATTATTTTGCATATATTTTTTTTGTGATAAACAAAATATGTTATTGAGAGTACAAAGTACACTACAAAACCATTACAACAAAAGTTCAAGCAATATTAAACCACACAATACTAGTCAACTACGACATTGCTAAACAATTTTAATATTAATTAGTGCTAAAAACGATATAATGGCATATCTATATATTATTGAGTTAATTTTCAAAATTTCGAGAAAAAAAGACAAAAAAATTTATGAAAAAATATTAACGCAACAGGTTACAACTCCAATAGTTGATTTTAAGAAAAAAAAACTCTAATCAAAAGAAGAATATCCTATTTCCCATCATTATCTAACAACATCAATAACTAGATCTTCATCTCATATTTGAAGACATACGAATATCAATTTTCTTATTTATATTTTTGACTAAATATCACATGTAGTTCTTTAACTTAATTTCAGATAACGTTTTAGTCTTTAATTTTATTTTTCTCGATTATTTCCTTTATTTTAATTTTAAGTGACAACTTGATCTTTTATGTTTTAAAATGTAACAATGTTATCCTTTTTTTTTTTTAGCAAATTAAAATTCAAAAAGTTCATCAAAAATTTGAAACAAAGCTCATAAAATTAATTATCATCCTCAATATAACGCATTTCATCAAATTCATAACTAAATCTTTCAATAAACTCATATTTTCATCTATAAAAACATCAAATAAAGAATGAAAATATTAGTTTAATGAATTTTTTGAATTTTTGTAATAAAAAGGATAACATTGTTGACATTTTAAAACATAAAAGATCAAATTATAACTTAAATTTAAAATAAAGATCAAGAGAAAAAAAAAGAATAAATAACTAAAACGTTAACATAAATTAAGTTAAGGGAGTGATATTTAGGATATATTTTTTTTTTATAAACAAAATATATTATTGAGAATACAAATGAAACTAAAAAACCATTACAACAAAAACTCAAGCAATATTAAAGCACAATACTAATCAACTACAACAGTGCTAAACCATTTTAATACATTCAAGAGGACAATTACACCAATTAGAAAAATAGTCTCGTTTTTTCAATCCCTCATGATGAACCATCCCCAAGAAAGAACATTAATGTGAATAGTAATCCCATAAAAATTGCACATCAGCCTTACTTTCAATTAATTTTAAGTTTCTCCATCAAATAGAGTCTTTATTTGATTGTACCCTATCATTCTGTAGCAACAAGTCATCAGCCAAATTGAACCTTCATCAATAAGGCATCTCCATTTCCATTTTAGCATAAGGGAAACATTAAACAGTTCAATATTCTTGTAGCCATCTCGCACATCCACTGGACCCCACAATATCCCACATTTATATAGTTTTCGCTTATTTTTTTAGTTTTATATATTTTTTATTCTAACAAGACAAAAGAAACACGTTTTTCAGAACAATGAAACAAAATTGAGAAACGATTCTACAAAGTCAACTATCAATAAAAATATGACATTGTCTTATTGGTAATAGAGAACACATGACACATATATGTCGATATGTATGATCCAAGGATCATCTCATGATAACTCAAAATACAATACCATTAATTTTTTTTTATTAAACTCTCCAATTCTCAGAGGAAAAAAAAATAGAACTTAATAATTTGTAATTCGTCTTAAATATAATTAAAGTCTAACTCAAAATTATTTCAAGTAAGATTCAAATATGAGTCTACGAATAAAATTTGTTAACTGAAGTTTATTAATCATTAAAAGAAAATCACTTGATTACCCTATTATTATGTATTGATGATAATGATAGTGATTATATACATAGTTACAAAATATATTTTACTATTTTCTTATTTTTTATATATAAAATCTACTAGTCAAATGCTAACCTATGTTCTAAGATTATATTTAAGATATCAAATATGAAAATTTTATTTTAAAATTTATAGATTTAACTCTTTGAAAGTTCAAAAAATATTTTTTTTTTCAACAAAAATTCTATGTTTAAAATCTTTAACATCAATGCTAAAGACACATGTTAACACTAAATATTCTGTTAATTACTAAGTCAACTTTTTACCCTTTCTATTCAAGGAGGGAACACTTAAGGCGGCAAATAAATATCTCCACGATCTGGTAATATATTTGTTTCTATTTAATTTATTAAGTAATTAATTAAGCATTTTCTTTAGAAACAGTGTTACTAAACCTTAATCACACAAAAGTATTCTAATTCATGTCACTGTATTTTACAGGTTTTGGAGAATACTTCAGTCACCAACTTTGTTCCATTTGCTACTGATACTTCGTACCCTCTAATTATACAAGATGGGATTTTTCAACTCTAGGAATTTAGTTGGAAATTAAACATTAACACTATGTATAATATTTTAATAACAACGATTGTGAATGTGCTGTATAACACGAAGACTATTGTGTAACATTGTTCATGGAGTATGAACAATGACTTTAGGTTACTTACAAAATGTTTTACAAGCTTTGCTGCAAAATGTAATAAATATTGTGACATTTCAATACTTTTCACAATTAGTTCACAATGTAAAAATAACGAAACGTGTGGTGGTTATGGCTAGTTAGGATAGGACCACATACATGGATAAATAAGGGTGCTAATAGCGTCTACAATGAAGTTCCCCAAGTTAGGTGCTTAAATAAATTCTACGTATATAAAATTACATATGTTATAACTTTTTAGTCATAATGTCGAAAAAACACCGTTCTCTCTATAATTTGACACTTCAAAAAGATTTATTGACTTTTTAATAATTTTATATTGTTATATTTCAACAAATAGTTATTTATTTTAATATAATTTATTAGTGGAACCTGCAAAAAAGTGAATAGAGAGAATCTTCTTATAGAAGCACCGATCTCTAAAAGCACCGACTAAGACTTGATTCAAATTTATAAATTGAAGAAAATCTTTTACTAAATTGAAAAGAAGATATGGTCAAGATTTGAAGAATATTTGATCAAGATTTTTCTACAACAAAATATGAACAATATCAACCTGAAGAATTTACAAACTCAATATGAACAAAATACGAACATAATCAATATAGAATAACTACATAGATTAGATTCAGAAATAAAGAATTGACTAAAGAACATATTATCAAAAAACATCTTGTTCAAAATTATTTTTGAATAAGATCATTGTTGACCAAACTAGGAATGAAGATACAATTCATAATTAAACAAAAACTAATTTGAACCAAAATTTTTAACTATAAATAGATACTCAAGGTTGAACAAAAAGATAATCGAAAATCATAAAATATGAGAAGAATTCAAAGCTCAAAATTCCAGAGTTATTTTTTTATAGTTCATAGAGAGAAAATATTTGTGCAAGTTATAAATATTTTCTAAGTATTTTGTTCTTAGAGTGTGAGAGTTATTATTGTTATTGTTATTATTATTATTATTATTATTATTATTATTATTATTATTATTATTATTATTATTATTATTATTATTATTATTATTATTATTATTATTATTATTATTATTATTATTATTATTATTTTTATTATCTGCTTTGTTTGAAGCAAACACTTAAAGTTGTAATCTTTTGTATCTAACCCGATAATGGTTTAGTTCCTTTTTCAATCTGGGGTTTTCAGATTGTTGGAAGAAAACTTGACTTGTAGGGTCAAAGTGGTTAGTTCCTCAAAAGTATGAGGTTATCAAGTTGTTTGGGAAGATTGGCTTAGAGGGTTAGACACTTTGTAATTCAAGGTATTTGAATTATTGTATTAAAGTATTATGAATGAGGGGATTAGATGTAGCCAAATTAGTCGTGAACCATAATAAATCTATGTGCCAAATTGTTTATGCTCTCATTATTTGTTGCCTCTTAATCCGATTACTTATTTCTTAAATAAAAATCACAAATCGTCTTTAAATTTGAAAACACTTAGGAAATAAAATGCAAACCTAATTGAAAAAGTTAATGTTTTAAATAATCAAAGTGTTGAATTGAAAACAGAAAATGCAACTCTGAAAACTAATATTACTGAACTTCAAACAGAAAATGCAACTCTGAAAACTGATATTACTAAACTTAAAATATAAAATGCAACTATGAAAAACTGATATTACTGAACTTAAAACATAAAATGAAAATCTGAATATTGATATTGCTGAACTTAAGGGTGAATATCTAACTCTGAAAAATCATTATAGTTCAACATCAATTGAAAATACCACATGTAACTTTGATAAACATGAAGAAGTATTTCAAAATTTTCTTGATAATGGTATGGAAAGAAGTAAGTATGCATCCATGATTTATGTTGTTAGTAGGAATGGTAAATGAAGAATAGGATTTCAAGAAAAAGTAATTGACCTAAGTTTGTTCCCTCTGATGATTTAATTACTATTTTCTATAAGAAAGATCACACTAAAATATCTTGTCCTATGCTAACCACATGGAAAGACAAGAAAACTTTAAGAACTAACAAACCAGGACCCAACTAGATTTTGGCACCAAAGAATAAAATTGTTTATGTTGCAGATATTCTAAGCAACCAAATTGAAACACTGGCCATTGTGTATGGTCAATGGTGAAGTAGCAATGTCAATTTACAAGGAATGTGGGTTTGAATTGTAAATTCACCTTTTTAAAATTTCCTATTAAAACTTAAAGATTTTAACTCAAGATTGATCTTGGTTGTGAAAACAGAGAATGTTCTTGGTTTTGAAAACCGAAAACGAAGAACATTCTTGGTTAGTAAGAAACACACAATTTAAATTATCTAATTAATTCAATATTCAAAAGACTATAAATAAGTATAGATAAGAGGAGAGAAATCATGTAGAGATTTATCTTGATTCACCCAATACGGGTTACGTCCAGTCGTCACATTCTTGGTTTTTACACCATCAGTTCATATCAATCTTGATCTGTTACACAACTTTACCTTTCTGCCCAAAAAGGATTTCAACAAACTACCTTTCAACCTTTTGAGAGGATTTTTACACTTTACCTTTTATCATAAAAGGATTTTCTACAAACTCTCGTCAATTGAGCCTACCACTGTTGATGAAGCATTGGCAGGTGATGGATAGATTCTTGCAATACAAGAAGAGTTACACACATTTAAAAGGAATGATGTTTGGGATCTAGTACCTAGATCAAATAAGAACATTATTGGAACCAAGTGGGTATTCAGAAACAAGTTAAATGAAAAAGGTGAAATAGTAAGAAACAAGACAAGACTTGTCGCACAAGGCTACAATCAGCAAGATGACATTGATTAGACTAAGACATTTGCTCCAATGGTCAGGTTAGAAGCTTTTCATATTCTACTTTCTTTTGCTGAAATAATAACACCACATTATTTCAAATGGATGTTAAAAGTGATTTTCTAAATAGTTATATAAGTGAAGAAGTCTATGTTAAACTACCCCTAGGTTTTGAAAGTGCTGAATTTTCAAATCATGTTTTTAGATTTAGGAAATCTATGTATGATATAAAACTATTACCTAGGGCATGGTATGATAGACTTAGTAACTTCTTGGTTAAAAGTAACTTTAAAAAGAGGACAAGTTGATAATACACTCTTTAGAAAATAAATAGGATTTGCCATTCTTATTATTCAAATTTATGTTGATGACATTATTTTTGGATTTACTAATGGCGCTCTTTGCCAAAAATTTTCTAAATTGATGCAGCTCGAATTTTAATTGAGTATGATGGGAGAACTTAAGTTTTTCTTAGGGATACAATTTCAGCAAAGTAAAAAAGGTATATACATTCATAAAACTAAATATACAAAAGATCTTCTTAGGCAGTTTAAGATGAGTGGTTACAAACTTATGGCTACACCAATGCACCCTACTTGTTCACTTAAAAAAGACTATTCAGGCGAAAAAGTTGTCTAAAAACCGTATATAGGAATGATATGATCCCTACTTTACCTTACCGCTTCCAGACTTGACATCATACTTAGTGTGTGTGTGTGTGTGTGTATGTGCAAGATTTCAAGATGACCATAGAGAATCACATTTAACTATTGTTAAAAGAATCCTTAGATATCTAAAAGACACTACCAACCTTACCTTGTTTTACAAGAAATCTCCTAATTACAAACTTAGTGGATATTATGATTCTAATTATCATGGAGATAAACTTGAGAGAAAGATAACTAGTGGCAACTGCACCTTTTTAGGTGAAAATTGGATATCTTGGTCAAGTAAGAGACAAAACATTATTGCAATGTCAACAACAGAGATTGAGTACATTTCTGCAAGTTCTCAACTACTTTGGATGAAGCATCAACTTGAAGACTACTGAATCCTAAAATCTTAAAATCTAACCGTATCCTACATTCTAGAGTTAAAAACATAGAGATAAAATACCACTTCATTAGGGTCTTTGTTCAAAAATAGGTGTTAAAACATTTAGTTTGTAGAGGCTGAACACCAATGGGCTGAAATTTTCACCAAACCATTACCTGAAGATAGGTTTGACTTCATCAAAAAAAATCTAGACCTTACCTTCATACCTGATTGATGTTGTCATTACTTTAATGTAGTTTACTTTTACACTAGTTATTATATTTTATTGTATTATGTTATATATTTTATTTAAAATAAAAATAAAAAAGAGAAAAAAAAACTATGGAAAAAGAGGGAGACAATGTTTCACTTTTAAATCTTTTTGTTTGATGACAAAACGGGGAGAAATATATTTGATAATATGGGGATAAAATGATACTAAGACTTAGGGGGCTCTAAGTTAGGGGGAGTCAAAGAAATATAAAGAAAAGTTGTTATAAATGTTGGACTTTAGTCCTTTGAATCCTAATTTTGACATAATTAACAAACATACAATGTTCATACATCATATGATAAATCTAACATTTTAATTGAGCAAGATTTCAGGAACAACAATCCAATCCTACACACTTGAAACAAATTGCTTGGAACACAAGAAATCAACAAAAGTTGACTATTGACTGAGTAAATCGATTGGGAAATCGATTTCATAACAAGGGTGTAAGGAAACATAACTGTTTGTGATTGTAAAATCGATTAGGCAATCGACTGGCACAATTAGAAATGAAAATTACACAAGTCAGTGGCAACCTGTTTTACAAGCTAAGCGATTGGCAAATCGATTGTACACATCACAAAGTAAAACTGATTGAAACAAATCGATTGGCAAATCGATTGATCAAGTCACAGTGAGAATCCAATTTCTAGGGTAATCAATTGGCAAATCGATTGCTTAGATAATATTTGAAAAATAACTTGACCTGTGACAAACACAATCGATTGGACAATCTATTGTAAAAATTTCAATCATGTTAAGTTTGGTTGCAATCGATTGAACTAAATATCAGGTAAGAACTTTTCAGGCAAATACAAACAAATCGATTGGCACTTCGATTAACATCAAAATAGCTAAGTCACTGTCTTGAACACAATCGATTGGCAAATCGATTGAAAGAACCTTTTTGAAATCACAGTGAACTTTGAGCTTGTGGCCAAATCGATTCTGAGTATTTGTAAATCGATTATGAGACTTAGTAAATCGATTAAGTAATCGATTAGTGTGATTTTTACTTTGAAAAAAACACCTACAATCGATTATGAAATCGATGCATATAAGTCTGAACATAATTTACTGAAAAGAGTTTGTTTAAAAGAATCGATTGGCTTATGTAGTTTCAAGATTCAAGAAAAACAAGACCCGCGATAATCGATTGGAAAATCGATTAGACCTGTTTTATAACTTTAATGAATCGATTGGCAAATCGATTTATTAGTTGTTTTTCAGAAACTATATAAACTGTTTTCAATCAAACTCTCATTAACACAATACAAGACATTGTTAACATTCTGATATTGCTTTTTCAGATCAAAGCCAAAAAGATTATCCATAATCATTGAGAGAGCTGAAAAATTATTCTTGAGAGAAAAGACAATGTTCTCATAATCCATCATTGAATAACCAGATTCGTGAGAAGACACATTGTTCAAGATTGAAGACTTCTTTTGAACTTCCTTCTATTCTTTTGAAATTAAATACTTTGTAAAGAAAACGACTGCTAGAAATCCAGCTAGAAACTAGGTGGCGATCTTTGGCTGAGAAGGCCTCATCAAGAAGGAGATCGTACTTTGATTTGTGTGAGTCTGCTGAGTGACTACAAGGATCAGGAGTGAGCAATAGGAAAAGAGATTGTGAGAGATAGATAGGTTTCGAGGAAACTGGACAATCTGTAAACAATTTCACAATCTTCTATTGGAGAAAAACCTGAATCCAGTTGGATTTTCAGGAACTGGATGTAGGTTTGTCTCGTTGACAACTGAACCAGGATAAATCTTGGTGCATTCTATCCCTTATCTTTTTACTTTTAATTGCTTAATCTTGTATGCCGCATTATAATTCCGCCTGTTGTATGTAATATTGCTTTAAATTTGATTAAAGAACTGATATATTCTGATTATTTCGAGTCATAAATAATCAACAATTGGCCTCAGAGCCTAACTTTTCGAGAGGTAAACTCATAAAAGGAATATGGCCTCAACTGATTTTCTGGGAGAAGGCGCATCACTAGCAAGACCTCCAGCATTCAATGGAACAGCTTATATGTACTGGAAGCACAAGATGCTGATATTCTTGGAAGCCAGTGGCATAGACATCCTTGACGCTGTTGAAAATGGCCCATACATTCCCAAGATTGCAGGAACAAATGACTTGATGATTCCCAAGCCCAGAGCCGAATGGTCTGAGGACGATAAAAAGAAGGTAGGTTATAATGCTAAAGCTAAGAACATTATAACATCTGCTTTGTGTGCAGAAGAATTCTTTAGGGTATCAAACTGTAAATCAGCAAAGGAAATGTGGGACATTCTTCAAGAAACACATGAAGGAACCACATATGTGAAAAGAGCTCGCGTAAATACACTTATGCACGAATACGAATTGTTCAGCATGAAGAAAGATGAATCTATAAGTGATCTACAGACGAGATTTACACACGTGATAAACAACCTTCATGCACTGGGAAAACAAGTGGAGAATGAACAGCAGATCGGAAAGATTATGAGGTGTCTAACCAGAGAATGACAGCCCAAAATAACAGCCCAAAATGACTACAGCAACACTATTTGGAAAACTCAGGGAACATGAAATGGAACTGCACCGGCTGGATGAATCAGAACTAGAAAGCAGGAAAAAGAAAGGACTATCCTTGAAAGTCCAAGCGCATCAATCGAAAACTGAACCAGAAAATTGCTCAGATGAATCAAGCAGTGAGACTGATGAAGAGCCTGAAATTGGTTTGCTTGTCAAGAAATTTAAGAAATTTCTGAAGAAGAAAGATAACAAATTCAGAAAGCCATCAAGCTCTAAGACTAGTGACAACAAGACAATCACATGCTATGAATGTGGTAAAACTGGTCACATAAAGTCAGAATGCTACAAATTGCAGAACAAAAATAGAGCTACAAAACCAAAAGACAAGGAACCAGTCACCAAAACCAGAAAAGCTTATATTGCATGGAACGACAACGAAGAATCCTCTGCCTCTTCGGATGAAGAAGAAGCGAATCTGTGTCTCATGGCAAATACCAACTCAGAATCAGAAAATAAGGTTAGTTCACAATCTAATCTAACCTATGATGAGCTACAAGAAGCTTTCAATGAGCTGCATGATGATTATGTGAATTCCATAAAACAGTTGTTAAGCACAAAGAAAATGCTTGAACAAATGAAAAAATGACCATAAAGAAATTGAAAATTTATGTGAACAACTGAAAAAGGATTCACATGACAAATATGCAAAAATGCATTGAACTTGAGAATAATGTTGCATCATTAAAATCTGATTTATTGAAGTTTGCTAATAGTAAAAGATAAACTGAAATGTCATACTTAGCAATCAAAGACATGTTCATGAAAAAATCTGGTTTAGGATATACACCAAATATGCATGTTAAAAGAAAAAAAAACAGATATGGTATTGGTTATATGCAAAACCAGAAATGTCAAACATGGTCAAAAATCTGCTATTGCTAAGAGTATGTATGACATCTTTACTAAACCAAACAAACATTCATCCTTTGATGGCAAATGTCATTTCTGTTGCAGAAAGGGACATTTTGTGTCAAATTGTAAATTAAAAAAATTAGCCAATAGAGGATGGAAGCAAGTTTGGATAGCAAAGAAATCTGTGTTTGACACTAACCATCCAGGACCCAATTTAAATTGGGGACCTAAAACAAAATTCTGATTGTATGTTGCAGGTGTGCTTGACATCCACTAAGCATTCATGGTATTTAGATAGCGGATGCTCAAAGCACATGACATGTGACAAATCCAAATTCATGTCTTTGACATTAAAGGAAGGAGGCTTTGTCAAATATGGTGACAACAACAGAGGAAAGATTATTGGAATTGGTGACATAGGCAATGAGTCAACTGCAGTAATCAAAAATGTGTTATATGTTGAAGGATTAAAACACAACTTGCTGAGTATAAGCCAACTATGTGATAAAGGTTTTCAAGTAAGTTTTCATCACAATCTGCATTATTGAGCATAAAGATGACAAACACATAAAGCTAGTTGGTGACAGAATTAATAACATTTACATGTTAGATTTCAATTTTGTACCAAGTACTATATGCTGCTTGTTATCCAATTCAGATGAAACATGGCTATGGCATAAAAGGATAGCTCATATCCATATAGAACATTTGAATAAACTTCTTAGCAAACAGCTAGTCTTAGGTCTACCCAAATAGGAAGTTTTCTAAGGATAGACTGTGTGCTTCATGTGAGAAAAGCAAACTGGTTAAAGACTCCATTTCCCTCTATAGATTTGGTTAGAACAAATAGAGTTTTGCAGCTAGTGCACATGGACCTTTTTGGACCTGCCCAAGTTAAGAGTTTATGTGGAAACCTTTTATGGATATGTGCTGGTTGATGACTACTCAAGGTTCACATGGACATATTTTCTGGCTCATAAGAGTGATACATTCTCAACTTTTAAGAAATTTGCTGCTTTGGTTCAAAATGAGAATGACCAGAAAATTGTTTCAATTAAAAGTGATCATGGAGGTGAATTCCAAAATGATTCTTTCAAAATTATTGTGAACAACATGGAATCAACCACATATATTCTGCCCCTAGGACACCACAGCAGAATGGGGTAGTGGAGAGGAAAAATAGATCCCTAGAAGAGTTAGCTAGGACTATGCTTAAGGACTCCAACCTACCTAAGTACTTTTGGGCAGATGCAATTAGTACAGCCACTCATGTTGTCAATAGAGTTCTCATTAGGCCCCTGCTTAGGAAAACACCCTATGAGCTTTACAAGGGTAGAAAACCAAACCTTTCCTACTTTAGAATCTTTGGTTGTAAATGCTTTGTGTTGAACAATGGCAAAGAACACCTAGGAAAGTTTGACCCTAAGGCAGATGAAGGTATCTTTCTAGGATATTCCCAAACTAGTAAGGCCTATAGAATCTACAACAAAAGAACAAAGACCATAGAAGAGTCAATTCATGTAAAGTTTGATGAATTATTTTCTGAAAACTTGAACAAAACTCCTTCTAAGGTTGATGACTTATTGGACGAAGTTGTAGAGTCTGAACCACTAGAACAACCTATAGCTGACCCTCCAACTAGATCAGACCTTGTAGAACCTATAGAAACCAATGAGTTACCTAAGGAATGGAAGTTCAATAGAAACCACCCCTTAGACAACATTATACGCGATATCTCTAAAGGTGTTGCAACTAGGAGAAACCTTAGTCAGTTTTGTAACTTTACAGCCTTTGTATCTCAGATTGAATCTAAGAACATTAAGGAAGCCCTGTTAGATAGTGAGTGGATACTTGTTATGCAAGAGGAGTTAAACCAGTTTGAGAGAAACAAGGTGTGTAGTTTAGTACCTAGGCCAGAGGGTAAGCATGTCATAGGAACCAGATGGGTGTTCAGAAACAAGTTGGATGAGAATGGTGTGATAACAAGGAACAAAGCTAGACTAGTAGCCAATGGTTATAGTCAAGAGGATGGAATAGATTTTGATGAAACCTATGCCCCTGTAGCTAGATTAGAAGCCATAAGAATTTTATTGGCTTATGCTTGTATAATGGACTTTAATCTTTATCAAATGGATGTGAAAAGTGCCTTTCTCAATGGTGACCTTCAAGAGGAAGTTTTTGTTAGCCAAACACCTGGTTTTGAAAATCCTGATTTTCCTAATCATGTGTATAAGCTCTCAAAGGCCCTCTATGGGTTAAAACAAGCTCCAAGAGCTTGGTATGAGAAGCTCAGCAATTTCCTTATTCAACAAAACTTTTAAGAGGAAATGTTGACAAGACCCTTTTCACAAAAACTACTGGAAATGATATCTTGCTTGTCCAAGTATATGTTGATGACATAATATTTGGATCTACAAATAATAAACTGTGCAAAGAATTTGAAAATCTGATGAAAGGTAAATTTGAAATGTCAATGATGGGTGAACTGTCATATTTCTTGGGATTTCAAATTAACCAAAGCAAGCAAGGCATTTTCATTAGTCAATCTAAATACTGTTCTGATTTGATAAAGAAATTTAACTTTGAAAATCTTAAAATCCATTGATACACCCATGAGTCAAGGAAATTACTTAGACCGAGATGAGAAAGGTAAACCTGTAGATGTTACTAGATTTCGTGGTATGATAGGATCTTTGCTCTACCTTACAGCAAGCCGACCAGACATCATGTTCAGTGTTTGTATGTGTGCAAGGTATCAATCAAATCCAAAGGAATCTCACTTCAGTGCGGTTAAGAGAAATTTTCAGATACTTGGTAGGAACTAAGAGTCTTGGATTGTGGTATCCAAAAGGATCAACTTGTACCTTAGTTGGTTACTCAGATTCAGACTTTGCCGGATGTAAACTCGACAGGAAAAGTACCTCAGGAACTTGTCATATACTTGGAAACTCTCTTGTGTCATGGTTTAGTAAGAAACAGACAAGCATTGCTTTATCAACTGCTGAAGCTGAATATATTGCAGCTGGGAGCTGTTGTGCTCAGATACTTTGGATGAAACAGCACTTATTGGACTTTGGTGTTGATTTGGGAACAGTACCTATCATGTGTGATAACACAAGTGCAATAAGTATAACCAAGAATCCCAGTAATGCACTCCAGGACCAAACACATTGAAGTAAGACATCATTTTATAAGAGATCACTTTCAAAATGGAATCATTAAGCTTGAGTATGTTAACACTGCCGAACAGCTAGCTGACATCTTCACAAAAGCTTTACCAAGAGAAAGTTTTCTGTATATAAGGATGAAACTAGGGATCATTGATCCTAGTGAGGTATAATCGTTGATTCTTTCATAGGATTTCTGGTGTTTGCAGTTGTTTCTCCAGTTAAATCGATTACCAGCATGGTAAATGGTTTATAAAATCGATTTGGGAATCGATTGCTTTGGCCCCAGAATTCAAAGTTCAGAAATTTTTTTTTTAACTTGCCCGAGCGTCGATTGGGAAATCGACTAGTTCTTCTTTCAATGTTAAGACAATCGATTTGGACATCGATTAAGTAAAACTGGAATTCGATTTGGGAATCGATTTGAGATATGACCGTTGTGACTAGCCGTTATGTGTAATAATTACTAAATCGATTGACATTACCAGCAACGGTAACCTAATCAATTTGGGAATCGATTTACACGTTTAAGGGTTTAAATAGGAACAGTTCTCAATCGATTTCTGCACTGCATTTCTTCAGATTTCACTAATTTTCTCTGATTGCTTCATCCTTCGGTCTCTGCTATTGTTATTTTGTTGCTATCTACACTCAATCTACTTCAATCTACGAGTATGGCACGAGTAAAACAAAACCAGGCACGCACTCCTTCACCTTCATCATGTTCAACCAGTGAAACCCCTTCACCACCACCCACTCTAACAAAAAGAGTACCCATACCTACACATAAAATACTTGCCAAAGACAAAGGCAAGGCACCCGCTCCTATTCAAGAGAAGCCTAAAAAGTGAAAGGAACCCCCAACGGAAAAACTCATGGCTGATGCCATGAAGGAAATTTCACAAAAGAGGAAGAAGAAACCAGTTTCTTCACCCCCTGCCAAGAAAGTTCATGCATCCAAGGAAAAAGATGCTGAACCTTCTATACCATCAGACTTTATGAAAAGAAAAATCCATGAGGGTAGGACTCTGGATTTTGCCTACTTTGATACTGACGGTTTTACGTTTCAGAATCATCTGCGATTTCACGGTCTTGAGAGCTTTCTATCTTCTACACTCGACAGTTATCCACGTTCGATAAGAGAATTTTATTCTACGTTTAAGCTGACAGAAGAAGGTTTTAAGGCTCAAGTCAAAGGTAAAAGGATTGCTATGTCATTTGATGATTTTCTACCTTATCAGGATTGCCTTTTTACGGAAAATCTATCGACGGCAGTTCTGAAGCTGATACGGCTGACGAAGGTTGGGAAGAATCTGTTGACAGGCATGCTGGAGTAAAGGACCTGATGATTGATGGTTTTGTGGAAACCATTTCATTACCTATCGGTCAAATGAAGGTCCAACATCGGATGCTGATGTACACGCTGACCAGGATGCTTGTACCTCGTTCTGGCAACCATGCAGTAGTTCAGAAATTGGACATACTACTGTTATGGGGTTTATCAAAGGAGCTTAGGATGAGCTGGACTTGGATTGTGCTAAGGCACATGCTGGAAGCTTCACAGAGCAAGCTTATGTTGCCTTATCCACAGCTGATTACCAAGATTCTTAAACATTTCAAGGTTTCGTTTGTTAATGAAGAATCTGCAAAGACCACTCTGATATTTGGAGAATCAATTGTAAACCAAATGCAATTGAAAAGGTTACATGGTATTTGGATAAGACCTCAGCCTACTGTTGAACCAGCACAACCTCAGTCACAACCTCAGCCTCAACCTGCTACTGCCACAACCCCTCTTGATTTTGTTGCTAAGATATTGGAATTCATAGAAGCTCATATGGCACACAATGCCAAGATGCTAGAATCACAGTCCAGAATGGAAGCTAATTTAAGGACTCTCCAGGCATCCTTGAATTCGGTTGTTCAGGATGTGGATGCGATTCAAGCTCACTTAGGAATCAAGCTGTCATTTGAGACTCACGTTGAGGGGACACCTGCTGAGGGTAATACAGCGGTCTCTGCCTCTCCCGTAGATAATAGTGAGGACCAGCCTAGTTTAGGAGATTAGGAGCTTAGGATCTGTGCTGTTTTGCTATGACTTGTTGTACTCATTTCATCTATATCGATAATGAACTAAAACGTTTATCTCATTTCTCTCTGAATTCATTTGTCTTAATCCTTTGATATGCTCATTAATTGCTCTGATTTTCATTGCTCTGATACACAATGTTTAATGATTTCAATCCCCAATGCTTATGTTCTTTAACATAGGGGGAGAAAAATTATAACTTGCTAATACTTGTGTATAACTACTTGCTAATATTTGTTGCATTTATTTGCTCTGATGACTAAGCTCTGATGACTGATAATGAATTTTTTTAATGTAATAATGATCTGATTTTGATAAATAGTATGTGTACTATTATGCTAAGATGATCTGATACTTCTGATTCTATGATCTGATAATGGTACATATATGCTATGAAATGTTATTAATATTATGTCTTGAAATGCTCAATTCAAGTTAAAATTGTATGATTGTCACTTATGCAAAAAGGGGGAGATTGTTGGACTTTAGTCCTTTGAATCCTAATTTTGACATAATTAACAAACATACAATGTTCATACATCATATGATAAATCTAACATTTTAATTGAGCAAGATTTCAGGAACAACAATCCAATCCTACACACTTGAAACAAATTGCTTGGAACACAAGAAATCAACAAAAGTTGACTATTGACTGAGTAAATCGATTGGAAAATTGATTTCATAACAAGGGTGTAAGGAAATATAACTGTTTGTGATTGTATAATCGATTAGGCAATCGACTGGCACAATTAGAAATGAAAATTACACAAGTTAGTGGCAACCTGTTTTACAGGCTAAGCGATTGGCAAATCGATTGTACACATCACAAAGTAAAACTGATTGAAACAAATCGATTGGCAAATCGATTGATCAAGTCACAGTGAGAATCCAATTTTTAGGGTAATCGATTGGCAAATCGATTCCTTAGATAATATTTGAAAAATAACTTGACCTGTGACAAACACAATCGATTGGACAATCTATTGTAAAAATTTCAATCATGTTAAGTTTGGTTGCAATCGATAGGGAAATCGATTGAACTAAGTATCAGGTAAGAACTTTTCAGGCAAATACAAACAAATCGATTGGCACTTCGATTAACATCAAAATAGCTAAGTCACTGTCTTGAACACAATCGATTGGCAAATAGATTGAAAGAACCTTTTTGAAATCACAGTGAACTTTGAGCTTGTGGCCAAATCGATTCTGAGTATTTGTAAATCGATTATGAGACTTAGTAAATCGATTAAGTAATCGATTGGTGTGATTTTTACTTTGAACAAAACACCTGCAATCGATTATGAAATCGATGCATATAAGTCTGCACATAATTTACTGAAAAGAGTTTGTTTAAAAGAATCGATTGGCAAATCGATTGGCTTATGTAGTTTCAAGATTCAAGAAAAACAAGACCCGCGATAATCGATTGGCAAATCGATTAGACCTGTTTTATAACTTTAATGAATCGATTGGCAAATCGATTTATTAGTTGTTTTTCAGAAACTATATAAACTGTTTTCAATCAAACTCTCATAAACTCTCATTAACACAATAGAACACATTGTTAACATTCTGATATTGCTTTTTTAGATCAAAGCAAAAAGATTATCCATAATCATTGAGAGAGCTGAAAAAGTATTCTTGAGAGAAAAGACAATGTTCTCATAATCCATCATTGAATAACCAGATTCGTGAGAAGACACATTGTTCAAGATTGAAGACTTCTTTTTGAACTTCTTTTATTCTGTTTGAAATAAATACTTTGTAAAGAAAACTACTGCTAGAAATCCAGCTAGAAACTGGTGGCGATCTTCTTGGGTGATAGGCCTCATCAAGAAGGAGCCGTACTTTGATTTTGTGTGAGTCTGCTGAGTGACTACAAGGATCAAGCGGTGAGGAATAGGAAAGAGATTGTGAGAGATAGATAGGTTTCGAGGAAACTGGACAATCTGTAAACAATTCACAATTCATTCTATTGGAGAAAAACCTGAAATCCAGTTGGATTGTCAGGACTGGATGTAGGTTGTGTCGTTGACAATTGAACCAGGATAAATCTTGGTGCATTCTATCCCTTATCTTTTTACTTTTAATTGCTAATCTTGTATGCCGCATTATAATTCCGCTATGTATGTAATATTGCTTTAATTTGATTAAAGACTGATATATTCTGATTATTTCGAGGTCATAATAATCAACAATAAAAAATACAAAGTTTGTCATCATAAAAAAGAGGGAGATTGTTGCAATCAAGTTGGTTTTACATTTAGAGTTTGATGTTAACAAAAGTATTTTATGAGAACAATATATTTGACTTCAAAGAGTATGAAAGATGATTCATGTTTTTGAAGAAAAACTATAATAAAATTTGATTCAAATTTATAATTGAAGAAAATCTAAAATAAGATTTGATTTCAAATTATAATTGATGAAAATCTAGAATAAATTTTGATTCAAATTTATAATTGAAGAAAATATAAAAATAAGATTTAATTCAAATATATAATTGAAGAAAATATAATATCAATTCTTAATGTGTGGTAGTTGTTGTTCTAATCAGCTTGTTAGAAGCAACTACTCAAGTTTCAAACCTTTTTATTCAAACCTGATAGTGGTGTTAGTGTGCCTTCAAAAATTTGGGTTTGTTAGGTTGTGTGGAGAAGACTTGGCTGGTAGAGTCGAGGTGTTTGTGTTTTTCAAAGTTTGGGTTGAGAGGCTATTTGAGAAGACTTGGCTTGTAAGCTTAAGGTGGTTAGATCCTCAAAAGTCTAGGGTTGTTAGGGAAAACTAGCTTGGAGGGGCAGATGCTTTGTAATCCAAGGTATTTGAATTAGTGGATTAAAGCCTTATAAATGAAAGGACTGGATGTAGCCAAGTTAGCGATGAACCAGGATAAATCTACGTGTTCAATTATTTATGCTTTCATTGTTTGCTGCATCTGAACCTGATTACTTCTTATCTAAGTAATTCATAAAAACTAACCAGCGTTCATCAAATTAGCAAAATGCTATCAACTTAGTCAAACACAATTCAACCAATATCTTGTGTTTGCGCTTTCAATTGGTATTAGAGATTGGTCTCAAGACTGAGCACTTTAAAATGTTTGAGGAAAGATCCAAGGGTGCATTATGTCTGGATTCCGTGAATCAGCAGATGAAGAAATTGAGGTATTTTATGACTTAACTCGATATGATTTAATTACTGCTGTAAATGATTTCTTAAATAAGAATAACAAGTTGTCTTTAAAATTGAAAACAGTTAGGAAAGAAAATGCAAACCTAACTCGAAAATTTAACGTTTTAAAGAATCAAAATGATGAATTTTAAAATTGAAAATGCAACTATGAAAATTGATATAATTGAACTTAAAATAGAAAATGCAAATTTGAAAACTGATAATGCTGAACTTAAAGATAAAACCTTAAAAGATATCTTCTGATAAGCATGAAGAAGTATTCCAAGATTTTTTAGCTAATGGTATGGAAAGAAGACAATATGCATATTTGATTTATGGTGTTAGTAGAAATGGTATAAGAGATTTAGGATTTGAAAAAACAGTAACTGAACCTAAACCTATTCATTGTGATGTTTTGTGTACTGTTTATTCCAAGAAAGGTCACTCTAAATTATCTTGTCCCATGATAAATACAAGGAAATACAGGACACCTTTCAAGACTAACAAACCAACACCCAATCAGATTTGGATACCAAAAGAAAAAAAATTATTTATGTTGTAGATGTTCTAAGCAACCAAGTTGAAACACCAATTATGAAGAGAAAAAGATCTATGTCCCAACACCTGACTCTCGTGGAAGAAGAACTGGTCAACACAACATAGATTAGAACTAGAATCAACTGATGAACCATAACTATCATAAAAAGAATAATCATATGATGAACCAGAACTATCAAAAAAATAAGAACCATTTGATGAATGTGAAGTATGAGCATAACCAAAATTACCAGTGAAACCTGATACATCATCAGAAGTAGAAGTGTCAAATGAATAATAAGAATCATGAGACCTCTCTAAACACTCTAATCAAATTCATTAAGACTACAAACCTGGATGGGAATTCAAATCCCTTAATCCATACCCTCTAATTAGATATGTAAATTCAGAATATGAAAACCAGAAAAGAAGAACTAAAAGGGTTTTTAGAGTGAAACTGAAACTGTTGACATATAGGTTATATTTTTCTTTAAATTTTGTTATTGTTTGATATTATGTTTACTATGATAACAAAAAATTTGATCTTAAAAATTAAAGCTAGATAAGTATTTTGCAGATTCTAAAAAATTTAGAGGAACTAGAAAAATCACATAAATTGAACAATTTAGTTGAAGTAGAATACACGTTTCTATTTTAGAAACAAGCATAAACCACCTGTAACAAAACTAACGTTTTGACAGAAGCATTGGTAGATGATGGATGGATTCTTACGATGCAAGAAAAGTTAAATCGATTTAACAAAAATGATGTTTTGGATCTAGTACCTAGACCAAAGAATAGCATTATTGGAACCAAGTGGGTTTTCAGAAACAAGCTAAATGAAAAAAGGTGAAGTGGTTAGAAACAAGGCAAGACTTATTGCACAACGCTATAGTCAATAAAAAACACATTGATTTGATTGAGACATTTGTTCCAGTGGTCAGGTTAGAAGCTATTTGTATACTAATTTCTTTTGCTGCAAATAATAACATTTTATTATTTCAAATGAATGTTAAAAGTGATGTTCTAAATGGTTATATTAGTGAATAAATCTATGTTAAACAAGCTCCAATTTTTGAAAGCTCTGAATTTCTAAATCATGTTTTTAAACTTAACAAATCTCTTTGTAGGTCTAAAAATAACTTTGAAAGAAGACAAGTAGATAATACACATTTTAAAAAATCAATAGGAGATGACATTCTTATTATTCAAATTTATGTTGCCTAAATTATTTTTGGATCTACCAATGACACTTTTTGCCAATAATTTTCTAAAATTGATTCAGGTTGAATTTCAAATGAGTATGATGGAGAGAAACTATGTTCTTCTTAGGGATACAAATTTAACAAACTCAAAAAGGTATATACATTCATCAAACTAAATATACAAAAAAGTTTATCAGGAAGTTTAAGATGAGTGATTGCAAACCTATGGCTACACTAATGCACTGTATATGTTCACTTGAAAAAGATGATTCAGGCAAAAAACTTGATCAGAAAACCTATAGAGGAATGATAGAATCCCTAATTTACCTTACCGCTTCTAGACCAGATATCATGTTTAGTGTGTGTGTTTGATGTTATAGAGGAGAAAGAAGTACCTTTTGGTCAATGGTTTAAGGCCATTCCCTTACCGAAACACACTGGGGATTTTAAAAAAGAAAATAATTATTGATCTTGCAATAGCCTTTAAACTGACACAAGTAATTGTAAAGGGGTCACTTATGAAGGTCAAGAGAAAAAGGTGTAAGTTGAACAAGTTGTGGTGGTAGAAGATGCTGATTTGCAGTAGTTATAACCTATAGTAAACAATGCAAACGAAAAGTCCCAAAGTGAAGTAGAAAGTGTGGTGGATTCCTTGGAAATGTGGCTATTTTGAATCTAGTACTAGGCAAATTGGATAAAGGCTCACACATAAAAACCAAATCCTAGATAAAAAAAAAAAAACACCTAGAAAATGGACGAGGAAAGAAGGCAACAAGGACGAGGGAGCATTTGACGCAATTGATGGATGATTTGAGTAAAAGACAATTAGAAGAAGTGACAATTTATGAAAGGGAGTCTATGGACTTATGTAGGGGTGTAAAAGAGACGGAACACAAGGGTTTGATGAAGAAGAACAAAAGTGATCAGATAAGGTGTTGAAAAGCAACACCTCCTACACCAATGAAAATACTTAGTTTGAACTTCAGGGGTTGGGAAACCTTTGAGCAGTTAGAGCCTTGTTAAGACTCACTCTTTTAGAAAATCTCCACCTAGGTTTTCTCATGGAAATTAGGTTGAAAAAGGGAGAAATGGTGGCAATAAAGAATAAATGTGGTTTTAGCAGTTATTTGGTTGTTAAATGTGCAAGTACAAGTAGAAAAAGATTAAGGGTTTGTCCCCTTTTGTGGAATGACAACATGGAAATATGTATTACTAACATAAAGATGAATGAACTTTTTTTTCTTTCTTCTTATGGGATTTAGGATTACAGACATCCCAAAAAAGGAAACAAATGAAAAATATGGAGGCTTATACAAATGTTATCCTCACAAATAGGTGACAAATAGTTGTGCTAAGGTGATCTCGATGACATTGTGATGAAAAAGGATAAAAATTGGTGGAAATCCTAGCACGACAATTTGGATTTGAAGGATATCCCTTTATGTGGTCTATGTTTAAATGCAAAGAGTAGATAGACTTCACGATAGCTATTCTCTTAATTAATCACAGCCGTTACTAAAAATAAAATAAAATTAATTGTCAATATTTAGAGTAAGTTTTTAGACATAGTCTTGAAGTCAATTGATGTTTTGCGATCAAAATTTGACTTTCACTATCAAAATTCGTCTTATTTGATACACTTTTATATATATATATATATAACGACACTAGTGAGAACACTTCATTATTATATGAGAAATAAAAATATTTAATCACAAATAGTCTAATTCTATATAAATTAAATTTAACGGTTGAGATAGATTTCAATTAATCACATGACTTAACATATCTCTTTCTCTGATTTGTTTTCCTTGCATCTCGTCTGCCGTAAACTAAGAGGGTATCTTCCTTTTTCCATTGCCAAATAAATGAAGGTCAAGGCATATTTAGTTTTTACATCTGCATAATACATAATTAATTTTGAGTTTTTAGCCTGCATCTCAATTTTTATATATTTAAAACTTGGTTTCTTTGCTTTAGCTTCTTTTTCTTCTCTTTTTTTTACGATCCTTTATCGTTAGAATTGTGCACGGAAGAAATCAATCAAATTACTCCTATTTCTATTTGATTTGTTGACTGGTGATGGCTACCAAATCAAAAGTAGAAGAAAACATATGCCAAATAATGATGAATATGTATCTTAACTATTTTACCAATATGGAACCGGAAGAAGCCTATAAAAATAGAATTTACAGATATGGAACCGGGACCTTGCAACATCTTTGATAGAGTGGTTTGAAAAGAAAAAAGAAAGGAAATTTTTATTTTATTTTTTGTTTTAGAAATAATAAATTCTACCATAATTAACTTATAGTTCGATCTCGATTCAAATCCTGAACGTCGAACTAAAAAATATCGTCAATATTATCAGTTAAAGAGAGATGTTAAGTGTAGTATATTCAATTCAGAAAGGCTTTTTTAATTAAAAAACAATCTCAATCATTCTTAAGATTAATAAAAAATCGACTCTTACTCGTTTCTTACATAACAAAGTGTTTTAACCTAAATCGATCTTTAATGTAAGTTTTTTTCTTATTCTCCATGTCACTTCCGTATTAATTTTCATTTTTTATAAAAAGTTTCTTTAGTTTTTATTTATATATAAAATATGTATATTTAACAAATGAAAACATTCTCAATATAACCATAATTTTTTCATTTATTTAATTTTTTGAACTCAAAATAGATAATTTTATTTTTTAATCAATATCATATCAATAGTATAAAATATATATATAATTAATATATTTGAGAGGAGTTTTATAATGAGGAGTTAAAGATAGCATTCATAGTTATTTAACATATTATTTTTTAATTCAATTTTCATATAATTATTGAATTACCTTTAAATGTAATAATAACTATACCTCAAGATGAATAAATTTTTACTTTTTGATAAAAAAAATTTATATATTATTAAATCGTTGTTGACTATTTTATGATATTATAGATTTTTTTTAATACGCAAGTCTGAGTTTAATCCATGATTTTTTAATTCTTTCACTCCTTTAGCCACTTAGCTCAAACGAATTGATTATAGTATAGTTACTATAACTATACACACAAATCTATAGTTATTATTACTATAACTATACACACAAATAATTGTCCTTGATATGAGGCAGTCATATGTCCGGTTTGTTCCGCGAAAAAAAAAAGAGTCGCCATTAATTTATTTTTATTAAAGGAAAAATTAGATAAAATCTAAAATAATATTTTTGAATCAAAAATTTAGATTCGGAAGTCGATTATGAGTAGGGAAGTATTATCGCCCTACAACGTCCGTTAAAACGGTTACCCTATAATTAATTATATACAAACTATTTATTTATTTATTTATTTTTACCCCAAAAAGAATAATAAAAAATTAAATTATTTACATTAATGAAAAAAAATATTGTTTTATTAATTTGGTTTGACAAGGGAAAGACCTTGCTCCTACGTATCCCCAAAGTGCATTAGGAAAATCAAAACTCACGTAGTTCTTGGGTAGAAAATGTTTATGTGTTGACTGATTTTATTATTATTTTTATTTATATATGTATCAAAAAAATAAAAATAAAAATGTAATAATAGTAATGATGATGATAATAATAATAATAATAATAATAATAATAATAATAATAATAATAATAATAATAATAATAATAAAATAATATTATTTTCATGGATTATATCTTCTATATTTGTTTTACACTAAAGAAAAAAATTAATTTTTCTTTTTTAAAAAAATAACGTAATGTGGCGGTATGTGAACGAGACAGATGGACACGACGGTGAAAATAATCTGTTAAATTATTTGCTCGTACGCTGTCGGATATGTCGCGACACAAAGGCCACCCGATTGAGAGTGAGTAATATGGTGCGGCGAGCGAGGATGAATTTCATCCGGGGCGCGACCATTAATTCTAATCCTAAAGGTGAAAACATTTATCCGTTGTTATGATTTTTTTTTAGTTATAAAGACGTATTATGAATATTATATTACATAATGGTGCAATTTATTTTCTCGGCCTATAAACATCAATTGGTTATATTTTTTATTATTATTTTTGTGTTGCAAAGAAAACAATTTTAGGATTAAATGATTTTTAAAAAAAATAAAAGCTTAACACATGAGTTTACTTTTTACAAACAGGAAAAAAATAGAAAGCAAAATAAATAATTTAAAAAAAAAAAGATGCAAAAAAAACAAAAGACTAATACGCAGAAAATTAGAGAAAAAAAAAAATGATACCTTACTCCTGAATTGTTGTTTTGCTAGACGATTGTTTCAGATCGGATTTTCTTCTTCTTTTTTGCCAACTAATCTCTCTAGTTTTTAGTGCTCTCAATTTATGTTTCGAATTCTCTCCTTTTGTCTTCTTGTGGCCGACTATTTATAGACTTTGGGTATAGATTTCAAGACAACAGAATAATTGTCTTACCATTATTCTATTTTTGTTGGTTTTTTCTTTTAATTGGCCACAATTATACCGATTCTTATTGCTATTGTTCATTTCTTCGGTTTTCTTTTCTATTCAATTGATCACCATGTGGGTTGTTTTCCGGCTTCAACATGTGGTCGTTTTCTCGGCTTCGGGTGCGATTCGTTTTCCCGGCTTCAACAGCGGGTCGTTTTATCGGCTTCGGGTGCGAGTCGTTTTCCCGCTTCAACACGCGGGTCGTTTTCTCGACTTCTCGGTGCGAGTCGTTTTCCCGGCTTCAACCTGTGGGTCGTTTTCTCGGCTTCTGGGTGCGAGTCGTTTTCCCGGCTTCAACATGCGAGTCGTTTTCTCGGCTTCGGGTGCGAGTCGTTTTCCCGACTTCAACATGCGGGTCGTTTTCTTGGCTTCTGGGTGCGAGTCATTTCCCGGCTTCAACATGCGGGTCGTTTTCTCGGCTTCTGGGTGCGAGTCTTTTTCCCGGCTTCAACATGAGGGTCGTTTTCTCGGCTTCAGGTGCGAGTCATTTCCGGCTTCAACATGCGGGTCGTTTTCTCGGATTCGGGGTGCGAGTAGTTTTCTCGGCTTCAACATGCGGGTCGTTTTCTCGGCTTCTGGGTGCGAGTCATTTTCCCGGCTTCAACTTGCGGGTCGTTTTCTCGGCTTCGGGTGCGAGTCGTTTTCCCGGCTTCAACATGCGGGTCATTTTCTCGTTTTTGGTGCGAGTCGTTTTCCCGGCTTCAACATGCGGGTCATTTTATCGGCTTCTGGGTGCGAGTCGTTTTCCGGTTCAACATGCGGGTTGTTTCTCAGCTTTAAATTTACAAAATTTCATGAATGAATATGTTGGTTTTTATTAATATTTTTATTGGACACGACCATTCAAATTATGAATGAGAAAAAATACTTATACTTTTTTTTAACGTGATATCTTTGATCTCTTTTTTTTTGCCCTCTTCTATTTTTCCTTTTCTTCGTTCTTTCTATTTTCTTTGAAGAAGAATAATTAATATTGTGATGTGAAGTTGGATCTCATGTTGTTGTCTGCCTTATACTGTAAAAAACCTATACTATATCCGATTTTATTGCAATTCATTATATCGAGGTTTGGTATAAGTTTTACTTTCCAATACTTCTCATGCCATAGTTTGATCCATATTGTCGATTCTATCCTTACGACTATATATTTTTTGTTTTTTATTTTTTTGTTATTTTTTCTTCTTCTCTCAGGCCACTCTTTCGGTTTTCAACCCAACAAATATCTTTGTGTACCCTAATTTTTGCCAAGGTCGCCCTTTCAGGTTTCAACCTAGCGAGTATTCATTACTTAAGTGTGATATTTTTTACGGCGTCTGAGTTTAAGGGAGGATTAAATCTTTTATATCCATATTTGTGGGATAAAAGCCCTACCTAAGAAAGTTTTCTTCACGACGTATGGGCCCACATAGTTGGGGTCCATTTCTCACGAAAATCCTTTGAATGGGTAAGGTTTTTTTAGCACCAGGTCTCCTTCCCGAAATTCTCGGGACGTATTTTTTATTATACGTTTTTTTTCCGGTCTTTTGATATAATTGCCCATGGCATAAGGCCGCCAACCTTTTTTCTTCAATTAAATTCAATGTGATCGAAACATATTTATACCCATTACGAATCCTCTAGTTTGACTTCCATTAATATTCTTAGCGAGTGGTTTCTACTTGAATGGGTAGCACAACTCAATCGCATATATTAGGAAAAAAGGGGTTGCCCCAATTGAAGTGCGTATCGAGGTGCGATACCGTGTAGTGGCAATGACAACATCCCATGCCAATCTTTGTATGTTACAACCATTTTCTAAATAACTTTTTTTAATGTTTTTATGTTACATTATTCGTTCACGCAACTTGTAAGACCCATAATTTTAAAGTACACTTTATGTATTTTTGTGTATTTTGGATTTTGGCTCGGAGGCTTTTTAGCCAAAGTTAAATATATTTGGAGTTTATATGATCAAAAAGATATTTTGATGCGTTTAGAATTACTCGTCGATAAATAAATTAAATTAAGTGCGGCGAATCCTTTACGGAGAATTTAATGCGTTGCGGGTGAAATGGTAATTTAACAAATATCTAGATATTTGTTTGAGATATTTGTTAAGTTATAATTAATATATATATATATTATATATATATATATATATATAATATATATATATATATATATATAATATATTTATATGTTTGTTGGAAAGAAAAGGAAAGAAATAGAAAAGAGAGAAAAGGAAATAGGAAGAAAAGAAAAGGGAAGGAAGGAAAAACAAAGGAAAAGCATTTCCATCTTCTTCCTCCCGTGCCTCGCGAAACCCATTTCTTCTCCTTCTTGGTTTTTTCTTTTTTTCGTTCCTTTTCTTCAACTAGTAACCCAGGTTGGGTGAGTGTTAGAACAAGGATTTCGAACTCCACTCTTCCTCTTTGATTCGAAAACGAAGAAAACGGGTATTTGAGATTCAAACACAAACCCTCCGTTTCTTCTAGATCCAAGCTTCATTTCGCGAAGAGTTAGAAGGGAAAGTTGCTCACTACGCCACGGTACTAGGGACCAATTTGGAGGCGACGTTGCGAGCGAAGATTTTACCGAATTTACTCACGTGCTGTAATCGTACGTTAGAGCTAACGTTAAGGTAAGGGG
>PGTU02000007.1:14283696-14420619 GCA_002896215.2 Cicer echinospermum | reverse complement strand
AAGAGAGATATTATTGGAATGGTGATATAGGCAATAGGTAACAACATGATAAGAATGTATTGAATGTTGATGTTGAAGGACTCAAGCATAACTTGCTAAGCATAAGTCAGCTATGTGACAAAGTACAAGTAAGTTTTTCATCACAATCTTGCATATTGAGCATAAGATTGACAAAAACATAAAGCTGATTGGTGACAGAATTAACAACATCTATATGTTGGATTTCAATTTCTGTACCAAGTGCTGTATGTTGCTTGTTATCCAAATCAAGATGAAACATGGTTGTGGCACAAACGCATTGCTCATATTCATATTAATCACTTGAAAGCTTGTTAGCAACAGCTAGTAATAGGACTCCCCAATAGGAAGTTTTCTAAGGATAGGTTGTGTTGATTCATGTGAGAAGAGTAACTGGTTTAAGACTCCGTTCCCTCTATAGATTTGGTTAGAACAAATAGAGTTTTACAACTAGTTCACATGGACCTTTTCGGACCTGCCCAAGTTAAGAGTTTAGGTGGGAACCTATATGGATATGTGCTGGTTGATGATTATCTCTAGATTCACATGGACTTACTTTTAGCTCATAAAAGTGATACATTTTCTGTTTTCAAAAAGGTTTGCTGCTTTAGTACAAAATGAAATGATTTGAAAATTATTTCAATAAAAAGTGATCATGGAGGTGAATTCCAAAATGATCTTTTTCAAAGCTATTGTGAATCAAATGGAATCAACCACATGTATTCAGCCCTAGGACACCACAGCAGAATGGGGTAGTGGAGAGGAAAAATAGATCCTAGAAGAGTTAGCTAGGACCATGCTTAAAGACTCCAACCTACCTAGTACTTTTGGCAGATGCAATTAGTACAGCACTCATATTGTGAATAGAGTACTGATTAGACCCCTTCTTAGAAAACACCCTATGAGCTTTACAAGGGTAGAAAACCAAACCTGTCTTACTTTAGAATTTTGGTTGTAAGTGCTTTGTTTGAACAATGGCAAGGAACACCTAGGAAAGTTTGACCCTAAGGCAGATGAAGGAATCTTTCTAGATACTCCCAAACTAGTAAAGCCTATAGAATCTACAACAAAAGAACAAAAAACCATAGAAGAGTCAGTTCATGTAAAGTTTGATGAATCTTTTACAGAAAACTTGAACAAAACTCCTTCTAAGGTTAATGATATTGTGGATGATGTTGTAGAATCTGAACCCCTAGAACAACCTATAGCTGATCCTCTAACTAGTGCTGACCCTATAGAACCTATAGAAACCAGTGAGTTACCTAAGGAATGGAGATTCAATAGAAACCACCCCTTAGACAACATCATAGGTGACATTTCTAGAGGTGTGTCAACTAGAGGAAACCTTAGAGAGTTCTGTAACCTCACAGCCTTTGTGTCTCAGATTGAACCTAAGAACATTAAGGAAGCCCTTTTAGATAGTGAGTGGATACTTGCTATGCAAGAGGAGTTAAACCAGTTTGAGAGGAACAAAGTGTGGAACTTGGTACCTAGGCCAGAGGGTAAGCATGTTATAGGAACTAGGTGGGTGTTCAGAAATAAGTTAGATGAGAATGGTGTGATAACTAGGAATAAGGCCAGATTAGTTGCAAAGGGTTATAGTCAAGAGGAGGGAATAGACTTTGATGAGACCTATGCCCCTGTAGCTAGACTAGAAGCCATAAGAATTTTGTTGGCCTATGCATGTATCATGGACTTCAATCTATATCAAATGGATGTGAAGAGTGCATTTCTTAATGGAGACCTACAAGAGGAAGTTTTTGTGAGCCAAACACCAGTTTTGAAAATCCAGATTTTCCTAACCATGTGTATAAACTCTCAAAGGCCCTCTATGGGTTGAAACAAGCTCCAAGAGCTTGGTATGAGAAACTCAGCACTTTCCTCATTCAACAAAATTTTCTAGAGGAAATGTTGATAAGACACTCTTTACAAAAACTATTGAAAATGACATCTTGCTGGTCCAAATTTATGTTGATGACATTATATTTGGATCAACAAATGACAAGCTTTGCAAAGAATTTGAAAACTTGATGAAAGGTAAATTTGAAATGTCAATGATGGGTGAACTATCATATTTCTTGGGATTTCAAATTAACCAAACCAAGCAAGGCATTTTCATTAGTCAATCCAAATATTGTTCTGATTTGTTAAAGAAATTTTAACTTTGATAAGCTTAAGTCCATTGATACACCCATGAGTCAAGGAAATTTCTTAGACCGAGATGAGTTAGGTAAGCCTGTAGATGTAACCAGATTTCGTGGTATGATTGGATCTCTGCTCTACCTTACAGCAAGCCGACCCGATATTATGTTCAGCGTTTGCATGTGTGCACGGTATCAATCGAATCCGAAGGAATCTCACTTCACTGCAGTAAAGAGAATTTTCAGATACTTGGTAGGTACTAAGAACCTTGGTTTGTGGTATCCAAAAGGTTCAACATGTACTTTGGTTGGGTATTCAGACTCAGATTTTGCTGGTTGTAAGCTTGACAGAAAAAGCACTTCAGGTACATGTCATCTACTTGGTAATTCTCTAGTGTGTCCTGGTTTAGTAAGAAGCAAACAAGTATTGCTTTATCTACTGCAGAAGCCGAATACATAGCAGCTGGGAGCTGTTGTGCCCAAATCTTGTGGATGAAACAACATCTAATGGACTTCGGTGTTGATTTGGGAACGGTGCCGATCATGTGTGACAACACCAGTGCTATCAGCATAACAAAGAACCCAGTAATGCATTCAAGGACAAAACATATTGAGGTAAGGCATCACTTCATAAGAGATCATTTTCAGAATGGAGTCATCAAACTTGAATATGTGAATACTACAGAACAACTAGCAGATATCTTCACGAAAGCATTACCAAAAGAAAGCTTTTTGAACATAAGGATGAAACTAGGGATCATTGATCCTAGTGAGATATAAGTTTTTGTGATTTTGGTACTTATCAGTGAAGGTTTCTAGTTTAATCGAGTTGGAAATCGATTACTTGATGAAAACTGTTTATAAAATCGATTTGGAAATCGATTTGGTTAGCCCAGAGTTCAGATTTTTGGAAAATATTGTGTAAAAAATCCCGAGCATCGATTTGGAAATCGATTGATTCAGTGTTCAGTCATTTTTTACATGTGGGACAATCGATTTGGACATCGATTTAGTAAAACGGACAATCGATTTGGGAATCGATTAGGAATATGACCGTTGCGGATTTTTAACTAGCCGTTGGACTTAATAATTACGAAATCGATTTGGGATTCGGTGTAACGGTAACCCAATCGATTTGGCAATCGATTGACAAGGGTTAAAGTATAAAAAGGAAAGGACAAAATCGATTTCTTCATCCCAGTTTTCCAGATTTTCCAGAAAGTTTCAGTTTTTCACTCTGTCTGCTTCATTGCTCTGCATATTCATCAGTTTAATCATTCTATCTACCTACATTCAATCAATTGTTTTGTGATCATGGCTCGTGTAAAGCAAACTCAGGCACACACACCCTCTCCTTCTTCATCTTCTAATAGTGAAACTCCCTCACCACCTCAAACACTGACCAAAAGAGTTCCGATTCCCACACACAAAATTCTTGCAAAGGACAAAGGAAAGGCACCTGCTCCTATTCCAGAGAAGACCAAGAAAAGAAAGGAACCTCCTACGGAAAAATTGATGGCTGATGCAATGAAAGAGGTTGCTCAAAAGAAAAAGAAGCAAGTCGTTCCTTCACCTCCTGCAAAGAAGAAAACCGTTTCTTCACCACCTGCTAAGAAGGTCCCTGCACCAACAAAGGAAAAGGAACCTCAATCTGTCATCTTACCTGATTTTGTAAAGAGAAAAAATCCATGAAGCTAGGACAATGGATTTTCCCTATTTTGACAGTGTAGAGTTCACTTTTCAGAATCATCTTAGATTCCATGGTCTTCAAAACTTTCTTTCATCTACGCTTGACTGCTATCCTAAGCTGATCAGAGAGTTCTACTCGTCCTTCAAGTTAACAGAAGACGGCTTCACTACTCAGGTCAAAGGGAAGAAGATTACTATGACTTTCGAGGACTTTTCTACATTATCAGGATTGCCTTTCTATGGCAAATCCATTGATGGTAGTTCAGAGGCTGATACTGCTGACCAAGGATGGGAAGAGACTATGGATAGACACACAGCAGTGAAAGACCTGATGATTGATGGGTTTGTTGAATCGATCTCACTACCCATTGGTCAAATGAAGGTCCAGCATCGTATGTTGATGTATGCTTTGACACGCATGTTAGTGCCCAGATCAGGAAACCACGCAGTAGTTCAAAAGTTGGACATACTACTGCTGTGGGGATTATCAAAGGAATTAAGGATGAGCTGGACTTGGATAGTCCTCAGGCATATGTTGGAAGCTTCGCAGACCAAACTCATGCTACCTTATCCGCAGCTGATCACCAAGATTCTCAAACGCTTCAAGGTGTCTTTAGTAAATGAAGAATCTGTCAAGACCACCTGGTTTTTGGAGAATCAATTGTGAATCAGATGCAATTGAAAAGGGTGCAAGGTATTTGGATGAGATCACAGCCTGCAGCTGAACCGGCACAGCCTCCACCTCCACCTCCGTCTCAACCAGAAACTGTCTCTGCTCCTCCTACTTTTGTTGATAAAATCTTGGAATTCATTGAAGCTCAAATGGCCCATAATGCCCAAGTGTTGGAATTTCAGTCCAGAGTGGAAGCACGTCTAAGGACTATGCAAGCCTCCTTGACTGCAGTTGTTCAAACTGTGGATGAGATTCAGACACATCTCGGCATCAAGCTCTCATTTGAAGATGTTGCAGACATTGGTCGCCAAGCAGCTGAGGAACCTACCCTAGATCCCTTAGTTAACCCTGAGACTCACGAAGAGGAGACACCTGCTGAGGGTAATACAGCGGTCTCAGCCCCTTCCTTAGATGATAGTGAGCCCCAGCCTAGCTTAGGAGATTAGGTTCTTAGGATCCATGCTGTTTTTGCAATGTCTTGCTGTATTCCAGTGATTTTAATTAATGAATATGACAGTTTATTCCTTCTCTATGCATTCATGTGATATGTTCATAACTTGCTTTGATTGTGTTGACAGTTTTTTTTTTCATACACAAGTTAAATGATTTCAAACCCAATGCCTATATTCTGATACATAGGGGGAGAAATTATTTTTCTGCCTTTTTGTCTTAAATGACAAAGGGGGAGAACAATTATAACTTGAACTTGATGAACTGGATACTTATGCTTATACATGCTCTAACTATTGTTAATTAATGTATGTTGTATTAATGTATGATCTGATCTGATATGTACTGATACATGTTCTACATGCTCTGCTCTGATCTGATCATAAATAATTTTATGTTAATCTGAAACTGCTCAAGTTACAATTTGGTTGAATTGTCAATTATGCCAAAAAGGGGGAGATTGTTGGATTTTGATCCTTTGATTCCTAATTTTGACATAATTAATAATTCAACAATGTTCATACAATGCATGATAAATCTAATGTTTGAATTGAGCAAGATTTCAGGAACCATAATCAAACCCTACACACTTGGATCAAATTGCTTGGAACACAAGAAATCAACAAAAGTTGAATTCTGAACATGTAAATCGATTGGGAAATCGATTTCATAACAAGGGTGTAAGAAATCTTAAGTGTTTGTGAATGTGCAATCGATTAGGCAATCGATTAGATCAATTAAAAATGAAAAATGCACAAGTCAGTAGCCTCTGATTTGGAGAAAATCGATTGGTAAATCGATTGAACATTTCACAAATCAAACCTGATGGTAACACATCGATTGGTAAATCGATTGAATGAGTCACAGTGGCACTCCAGTGCTGAGGCAATCGATTGGCAAATCGATTGATAAAATATCATTTGAAAAATGACCTCACCTGTGACAAATACAATCGATTGGACAATCAATTGTTAACACTTTCAATTTTGACTAAGTTTGGTTGCAATCGATTGGGAAATCGATTGAACTAAACACCAGGTAAAAACGTTTCAGGAACATGCCACCAAATCGATTGACAAGTCGATTGATATCAAATAGCTGAGCCACTGTTTTGAAAACAATCGATTGGCAAATCGATTGATATCAAATAGCTGAGTCACTGTTTTGAAGTAAATCGATTGGCAAATCGATTGATATTAAAACTGAGTCATTGTTTTTGAACCACATCGATTACCAAATCGATTGACATCAAAAACCTGAGCCACTGTTTTGAAACCAATCGATTGGCAAAATCGATTGAAATAAACTTGTTGAAAACACAGTGAACTCTGAAGTGTGGCAAAGCGATTGAGTAATCGATTGAAAATAGTTTGATTAAAACAGTTTCCCAGAAATCGATTAGGCAATCGATTTATACAAGTCTGGACATGTTCTGATGAAAAGTGTTGATTTAAAGAATCGATTGGTAAATCGATTAGCTTGTATAGTTTCAAGATTAAAGAAAACCAAGACTCGCGAAATCGATTGGCAAATCGATTAAGCATATGTTTTAACTTTAATAAATCGATTGAGAAATCGATTTAGTAGTTGGTTTTTCAGAAACTATATAAGGTGTCTTTCAATCTTTATTCTAAAAAAACTTGATATAACTTTTACATAACATTTCATAACTTTCATAATCTCTCATATGCTCTCAAAACTGTTCATAACAACAAACTAACAACTCCATAATTGTGATTACAGATCTCAATACAGTTTGTTGACAATCTAAGAGAAATGATAATGTGCTCAAGAACAATCCATGAATATCCAGATTTGTGAAGAGCAACATTCATAAAGATTGAAGACCCTTTTGTTTTACATCTTTTATTCATTCTGTAATAAATCTTTGAACGAAATAGAACGCAAGAAAAGCCAGCTTGAAACTGGTGACTACTTTCTTGGTTGAGAAGGCTCAACAAGGAAGAGTTGTACTTTGATTCTGTGATAGGCTGCTGAGTGTCTTCAAGGATCAGAGGGTATTCAATAGGAAAGACATAATTAGAGATAGATAGGTTTCAGGGAGGAAACTGGACAATCTTGTAATTGATTCTTTCTATTGAAGGAGAAGAAAATCTGAAATCCGATTGGATTTTCAGGACTGGACGTAGGTTGTTGTGGAACAACCGAACCAGGATAAATCTCTGTGTTTTCTTCTCTAACTCTCTCTCTTTAATTTTCTATATTGCTAACATTGCATGCCTCAAAATTTAATTTCCGTTGTGCGCTTGATACTGATTAATTTGGTAACGAAAACTGATATATTTTCCTTTATTTCGAGGTCAAGATACCAACAGTTTACTTTTCTCTTTTGGTGGCTACCTTTTCCTTCAAAATAGTCTTTCTCTTAAAATCCTAATCAGAACCCTCTTGACTTAAATAAGTGAGACACATGAGCTACAATATTTGGTCATTTCTCTACAAAGGAAGGGAACCCAATACCCAACAATTAGGCCATGCTAATTTGAGATGAATCTCTAAGTTAAGCAAAGTGGAACTAATTAGAGGGCTGCCAAACCTCAAGTGCAAATCATAATTTTTTTGTGAAAAATGACATAAGGAAAACAAACTAAGAGTTCTTTTTCTTAAAAAAGTTTGTTTTCACAAGGAGACCCCTTGAGTTCCTCTTTAAATGGTAAAAAAAGGATGGACTTGTTATTGTTAATGATTACACTAGATGGACATAGGTAAAATTTCTAAGACACAAGGATGAGTCACATAAGGTAATTACTATCTTTTGTTAGCAAGTGCAAAATGAAAAATGTCTTTCAATCACAATAATTTATAGTGATCATGTTGGTGAGTTTGGAAATTCCCTTTTTAAAAACTTATGTGAAGAGAATGACATCTTACATAATGTTTCTTCGCCTAGAACACCTCAAAAGAATTGAGTTGTAGAAAGAAAAAATAGGTATTTCAAGAGATGACACACACCATGGTTAATGAAAAAAATATTGCAAAGCACTTATGGGCAAAAGCAATGAATATTTCATTTTATGTTCAAAACAAATTCTAGATCAATCTTATTCTAAACAAGGGTTCTTATGAATTGTGGAAGGGTTAAAAGCCCAACATTTCATACTTTAGACAATTTGGTTGTATTGTTATATTTTAAACACCAAAGAATAGCTTGGAAAAGTTGACTAAAAATCACATAAGTGCATCCTTTTGTTATACTCTAAAAGGTCTAAAGCCTATAGAGTATACAATTTGAAAACTCTGATTGTGGAAGAGTCAATCAATGTTAAGTTTGATGACAAAAAACTTGACTTTAAAAGGTCAGGACAAGATGACGATTTTGCAGGAAAACGAGAAGCAACAAGGAGGCCAGAAAAACAAGAAAAAGCAAAGGAATCCAGAGCTGGATGGAGATACAAGTCATCACATCCAGACTCACTTATACTTGGAAAAGCAAGTGATTCTTTGAAGACTAGGGCAACCTTGAAAGATACATAACTGTTTAGTTTATTATCTCATAAACTTGGGGATAAGAATCCCATAAGAAAAAAGTGGGTATTCAGAAAAAAGCTAAATGAAAAAGGAGAAATGATAAGAAATAAAACTAGACTAATAGCTCATGGTTACAATCAACTAGAAGGTTAAGACTACACTAAGATAGTTTCTCCAGTGGCAAGGTTTGAAGCTATTCGAATTCTATGCCCTTATGCGGCACAAAATAATATTATTTTATACCAAATGGATATAAAAGTGTTTTTTTTAAATGGTTGCATAAATGAGGAAGTTTATGTCAAATAATCCCCTTGTTTTGAAAATTCTGAGTTTCTAGATTATGTGTTTAAACTTAAAAAAATCATTTTATGGTTTGAAACAAATACCTAGAGCTTGGTATGATAGACTAAGCAATTACTATCTAGGAAACGCTTTTTTAAAGATAACTATGATATTATATTTAATAAAAAAATCATGCAAAGCAATTAGTCAAAAAGATGGATTCGTACTCTTTACAGGTCAGAGACAAAATAACCTATATAAAATAAATCTGTTTAGTTGAGAGAAACAAGATGATAGGTGTCTCATGTCAGTAAATGAACAAAAATTAATTTGGCACAAAAGGTTAGGTCATGAAAACCTAAGGTTAATCTCAAAATTGAATAGACTTCAACTTGTTAGAGGTCTACCTAAGTAGCTACAAAACTGAAATTATGTGTGAAGCATGTCAAAAGAGAAAACAAACTAAGAACTCTTTTACCCTTAAGAAGTTAGTCTCTACCAACAAACCCTTTAAGCTCTTGCATTTAAATCCCTTTGGGCCAGTGGAAACAACCTCAATAAATGGAAAAAATATGACTTCCTAATAGTAGATGATTACACTAGGTGGACTTGGGTAAAATTCTTAAGAAATAAAGACGACTGCTAAAAAGTGTTTATTGCATTTTGAAAAGAAGTAATGAATGAAAAATTTCTTAGGATTATAACATCTAGAAGTGATCATAGAGGAGAGTTTGAAAACCAAGTTCTTTGAAAGATTTTGTGATGAGAGTGAAATCTCACACAACTTCTCCTCTTCTAGAACAACACAACAAAATGGAGTTTCTAATAATAGATCCCTGCAAGAAATGGCTAGAGCCATGTTAAATGAGATGGATGTTACAAAACATCTATGAGTAGAGGCAATTATCAATGCATGCTATATTCAGAATATAATTTTAATTAGGCCAATATTGAATAAAACACCATATGAATTATGGAAGGGTAAAAAGTCAAAGATCTCGTACTTAACGCAATTTTGTGATATTTGTTATATGTTAAACACTAAAGACAACCTTGACAAGTTTGTACCTTCCTTGGATACTCTTAACATCAAAAGCTTATAGAGTGTTCAATAGGGAAACTCAAATTTTGGGGAAGTCAATACATGTTAAATTTAATGGAAAAACATCTAGTCCTTAAAAATTCAAAGCAAGTAGAGGATAAGAACCCAAACAATCAGAGGATGCAAGTAAATTAGAGGAAGATGACAAAACAACATAAGATGAATCTAACCAAGTTAGAAGCAGTCAAAATATCTCAGAAGTCAAAACTGAATGGAAGTACAAGTGGTCCCATCCTAAAACTCTAATTATTGGAAATTTCAATGATCCTTTGAAGACTAGATCATCACTAAATGACATAATCTTGTTTGAACCTCTCTTTGTTGACGAATCATTGGTAAATGATGGATGGATCCTTGCAATGCAAGAAGAGGTGAATGAATTTAAAAGGAATGATGATTGGGATCTAGTACCAAAACCACATAAAATACTATTGGAACCATGTGGGTTTTCCTAAACAAGTTCAATGAAAAGGGAGAAATTTGAAGAAACAAGCCTAGACTGGTTGAACAAGGTTACAATCAATAAGAAGGTATTGATTACACTAAGATATTGCTCTAGTGGCCAGGTTAGAGGCAATTCGTATCCTACTCTCTTTTGTTTCTTATAATAACATTACATTATTTCAAATGGATGTTAAAACTTCCTTCCTAAAGGGTATATAAGTGAAGAAGTCTATGTTAATCAACCCCCAGGTTTTAAAAGCTATGAATTTCCTTAATATATGTGTTTAAACTTAGGAAATTACTGTATGGTCTAAAACAAGCACCTATGATATGTTATTATAGATTAAGTAATTTCTTGTTTAAAAATAGTTTTGAAAGAGGACAAGTAGACACCACGCTGTTTAGAAAACCAATAGGAGATGATATTCTTATTATTCAAATTTATCTTAATGACATTACTTTTATATCTATTAATGGCATTCTTTGTCAATAATCTACTACGTTGATGCAGCTTGAATTTCAAAGATAGGAGAAGTGGAGTTCTTCTTAGGGATACAAATTCAACAAAGTTAGAAGGGATATACATTCATCAAACCAAGTATACAAGATAGCTTCTTAAGAAGTTTTAGATGAATGATTGCAAACTTATGACTACACCAATGAACCCTACTTGTTGACTAGAAAAAGATAAATAAGGCCAAAAAACATACAGAGGAACGGTTGGGTCACTTATGTACCTTACTGCTTCCAGACCTAATATTTTATTTAGTGTGTGTGTGTGTGTTTAGACAAGATTTTAGGCTGATCAAAGGTACTGCCAACATTGGCTTGTTATATAAGAAATCTACTAAGTATATATTAAGTTTCTATTGTGATGTTGACTATGCTGGAAACAAAATTGAAAGAAAAATCATTGTTGGAAATTGCACATTTCTTTGTGAAAACTTAATCTCCTTGTCAAGTAAGAGACAAAGCACAATTGCAACGTCAACAACAGAAGTTGAGTACATTTCAGCAGTTGGTTGCAGCTTTAAACTACTATGGATCAAACACCAACTGGAAGATCATAAAATCCTTGAGAGTAACATTCCCATATTATGCAATAATACTTATGCTACTTGCCTACCAAAGAACTCAATCCTGCATTCTAGGACTAAAAACATAGAAATTAAACATCACTATATAAGGGACTTTGTTCAAAAAAGAGTATTAAATATCCAGTTTATAGACAAAACTACAAAAAGTGTTCGGTTTATGGAGAAATTAAAAAGATATTAAATTAATTAATTCAAGAATTATAAGACTACAATTTATTTAAATAACTCCTAAAGTTAGCTAAAATCTACGATAACTAAAATAAATAAATACTTAAACTACATTTTAAAATATGTATATGATGAAAAGTTATCAAGGAGGCCTTTTTCATATTTTTCTAAACCCTGTAATTCTATTTGTGCTTTAATCCTCCATGGAAGACTAAAACTCTTGATCAATCCATTCGATAAGGATACTTTGTTAGACTCTTGAGGTTTGATTCTTCATACAATTTTGTTTTATGTTTTTATATTTTTTTATGTCAATTTGTCAACTCTACATGTCCTTTATGTATGAATTCAATTTATGTTCTGATACTTAATCATACCGATTTTGATTTATACATTTGATTGAGATTATTCAAAATAGATTGAACGCTTGTTTTGGTGAAGTTTGATTATAATTTGATAGAATTTGTAACGCTTAGTTATGAGTATGGTTGAATTTGGTTATGACATTAATCGTGTTTTTGTGACGCTTGTTTACTATCCTGATTAATCGAATGTTGTGAAGCTTGATCCAATAAAAATTCAAATAAAATAAAGTGAAGCTTGCATGTATGGTTAGTTTTATGACCAAACAAGAATAGAAACATAGAATGGATGTTTATGTATATGAGAAGGTCGTGAGGTAGCACTGCTGGTAATGGTAATGGCTTGGGTGTTACAAAAACTCGCTATCCACCCAGGTAGCAGCTCAATTGGTAGTGAGAACGTGTGAAGGTAGTACTTATCTCCCAGGTACCGGACTCAAATCCTACAGATGGCAAAACTTGCTATTTCCACTGGGTGGATAAGAGGGGCGATAAGGTTGTGAGGTAGCACTGCCGATAACGGTAATTGTTGGGGTGTTACAAATGGCTTAGACGCTCAGATGCTTTGTACTTCAAGTTGTTGAATTAGTGGATTAAAACCTTTTAAGTGAAGAGACTGGATGTAGCCAAGTTAGTAGTGAACTAGGATAAATTACTTGTGTCACTTTATTCCTACACTCCTTAGTTTTGTTATTGCTTCTACTCCAAGTAAATAATCAAATTTGAACTAATGTTAATCAAATAACGAAAAAGTTATCAACATAGTCAATAACAATTCAACCCCTTCTTCCCGTGTTTGCACCTTCAATTGGCATTAGAGTTCAATCTAAAGGCTGAGCCCTTTACAACATTTGAGGAAAGATCCAAGGGCTCAACATGTTTGGAATCAACGAAGAAGCTGCTGGAGGAAACAACAATAGACCACCTTAGTTTGATCCTGAACGTTTTGAGTTCTAGATGGACAAGTTGAGAAGTTTCTTTATTTCATAAGATCCTAAAATTTGGGACTTGATGGAAGATGATTATATTGCTCTAAAGAATACTGATGGAATTGAAATTCCAAGAAAGGAGATGAATATTGATCATAAAAGTATGTACAAGATGCATCATAAGTCTAGAGCATTCATGATAAATGCAATCACAATCAAGGGGTTTGACAAGTGCACCAACAAGGACATATCAAAAAATATTTATGATAGTCTGATTCTGACCTATTGAGGAAGCAAACAAGTTTAAAAAGCAAAAGCCAACCTTCTAGTAAAAAAATATGAGGTGTTCAAGATGAAAGAAGATGAAGGCATTTTAACAATGTTTTCAAGATTCTAGACTTTGATCTCAAGATTAAAGATACTTAAGAATAGTTATACTACTGTTGATCATGTGAAGAAGATACTATGAAGTCTGCCAAGCAAGTGGAGACCTAAGATAACTTCCTTAAGGAAGTAGAAGATCTGAATATTCTTAAGCGGGAAGAATTAATCAGTTCTCTCATATCACATGAAATTGAACTTGCAGAGGATGAGCCCTAGAAGAAGAAACCAACCTTGGCTTTGAAATCCAAGCAGAAGAAAGTTTTGAAGGAAACAACATAATCAGAGGATAATGATTTTGAGGATCATAATGGGGACTCGGAGGAAAAGGAACTGGATTTTATATCCCGAAAAATTCAGAAGATGTGACATAATAAAAAGAAAAAATTTCCCCAAATATATTTCAGGAAATCGAATAGAGGAAAGAATGCAATGAACATGGACATATCAAGTTGGAATCTCCAAATATGGAGAAAGGGAAACATTAGAGCAAATATTCTAGATCCAAGAAGATGAGTCTGATGGCTACATCGGATGATTAGGATGAATCGTCTAATGATGAAAAGCAATTAGTTTTGGCTCTGATGGCGTATACCAACTATGCCTCTGAATCCAACACAAATTATGAATCAGGAAGTGAATTAACAAATGAAGAAATTGAGGTATTTTCTTAATTAACTCGATCCTATTTAATTACTGTTATAAATGACTTCTTGAACAAGAATCACAAATTATCCTTAAAACTAAAAACACTTAGGAAAGAAAATGCAAATCTAACATAAGAAATTAATGTTTTAAATAATCAAAATGTGTAAGTTAAACCATAAAATGCAACTCTGAAAATTGATATTGTTGAACTTAAGATTGAAAATCTAACTTTGAAAAGTAATCATAGTTCAACATCAATTGAAAATACCACATGTATCTCTAATAAGCATGAAGAAGTATTTCAAGACTTTCTTGCTAATGGTATTGAACGATGAAAATATGCTTCTATGATTTATGGAGTTTGTAGAAATGGTAAAAGAGGTCTAAGATTTGAAGAAACTTTAATTGAATATAAACCTATTCCTTATGATATCTTGTATAATGATTTCTCTAAGAAAGGTCACTCCAAGTTATCTTGTCCCATGTTAAATACAACGAAAGACAAGAAACCTTCAAGATTAACAAACTTGCATGAGCCAACCAAATGTGGGTGCCTAAGAACAAAATTGTCTATGTTGCAGATATCCTCAACAATCAAGTTAAAACACCGACCATTATACTTGGATAATGGATGCTTGTGACATATGACGGGAGAAAGATTTATGTTCTAAGAAATAACATTAAGCAAATGTGGCATAATGGCTTTTGGAGGAAAGAAAAAAGGTTAGATTATTGGTCAAAGTACATTTGGTAATGGTACTTCCCCTTGTATTAAATATGTGTATTTGAATACAACATGTGGTAGCCAAATACAGGTGATAAGTCATTAGCTAAAATAGAACATCTGTATTCGACTATGAGATGGTGTAGCCGAATACAAGTGCTAAGTCAGTAGCAAAAACTGAACATCTGTATTTGACTATGAGATGGTGTAGTCGAATACAAGTGCTAAGCCAGTAGCTAAGACTACACATTTGTATTCGACTACAACCTGGTGTAGTTGAATACAACAACAATTCACTGGCAAAATTTACTCAGTTGTATTCGAATACAAGGTTTCATGATGTTGAAATTTCAAATAAAAACTGAACGTTATAGAGATGTATTCGACTACACAGAAGCTGTTGCTGAATACAACTGTGAAACAATGCAATTTTTCAATTCTAAAATCGTTCTGGATCATTGCATTTTTTCATCAAACCTCTAGGAACGATGGTCACTGATCTAAAGTGATGTCTATGGAGTATAAATATCTCATAACTTCAGTTTAAACGCAACAACTTTGAACAAAACATTGAGAATGGTTATTGAACAAAACATTGAGAATGGTTATTAAACACTACCAAACATTGAACAACTTTGAACAATTTTCTGAAATATACTCAAAGTTATTTTTCATATTTCAAGTACTTGCAATACATTTTCATATCATTGAGAATGGTTCTCTAGTATACTTGAAATAATATTGGATTGATATCATTGTACAACTATTATACTCTTATTCTTAGTCAAGAACATTTTGCTGAAAAATCATTGAAGTAATTATATTGTTGGTAAAGAAAGCGGTGTACTTTCTTCAAGTAGTCTAATCTAAGATAGTGGTTTTCTATCTTAGGAAGCTTGTAAAGAAGTTTGTAGCAGAGATCCTAGGGTGGAATTTGTACATATTCTAACAATAGTGGAAAAATCTCTTGTGGTGTGCAAGAAAACTGGATGTACCCTTGGTCATAAGAGGAACCAAGATAATATTATTGTGTTCGTTATTTTTTTTCCATTTACTTTTTTCCATACACTATCATAATCAAAAAAATCAACCACTAAATCTTTGAAAACAAGAAAATCTATAAACACCTATTTCATTCCCCCCCTCTTAGGTGCACCTCTGTTCTTACATATTATATTCAATAAACAAATATGCAAATCAATTAGTCAGAAAGATGGATCTGTACTCTTACATGTCAAAGACAAAACAACATTTATAAGATAAATTAGTTTAGTCTAGAGAAACAAGAAGTCATGTGTCTTACGTAGTAAATGAAGAGAAACTAATTTGGCACAAAATATTAGGTCATGCAACCTTAGATAAATTTAAAAACCGAATAGACTTCTACTAGTCGGAGGTCTACCAAAGCTTAGTAACAAAACTGAAGTTATATGTGAAGCTTGTTAGAAGGGAAAACAAACAAAGAACTCATTTAACCCTAAAAACTCAGTATCCACCTCAAAGCCCCTTGAGCTCTTACATATAGATCTCTTGGGACCAGTTAAAACATTCTCTCTATGTGGAAAGAAATATGGCTTTGTTACATTAGATGATTACACTAGGTGGACTTGGGTAAAATTCTTAAAATATAGATCTCTTGTTTATCACATTTTGCAAACAAATAATGAATAAAAAGGGTCTGAAGATTGTAACAATTAGAAGTGATCATGGTGTAGAATTTGAAAACAAGCTCTTTGAATGTATTTATGATGGATTGGAATCTCTCACAACTTATTCTCTCCTTGAACACCCCAACAAAATGGTGTTGTAGAAAGAAAGAATATATCACTCCAAGAAATGGCCAAAACCATGTGAAATGATATAAATGTTGCAAAACACATTTGGGCTGAAGCGATTAACATTACATTTTATATTCAAAATAGAGTCTTAATTAGGTCTAAATTGAATAAAACACCTTTTGAATTGTGGAAAGTTAAAAAGCCTAACATCTCTTACTTTAACCAATTTGGTTGTACTTGTTAAATGTTGAACACTAAAGATAGCCTTGGTAAATTTGATTCTTGATCTCAAAAGTGTACCTTCATTGGATACACTGAAAGATCTAAGGCTTATAGAGTGTTTAATAGGGAAACTCAGATTGTGGAAGAATTCAAACATGTTAAATTTGATGAGAAACAGTTTGACCTTGAAAAGTCAAAGCAAGATAACGATAGTGCAGGTTTACCAGAACCAGAGGAAACAAATACAAACAAACCTAAAGAACATGAAAAATTAGAGGATACAAGCAAATTAGAAGAAGATGACAAATCTTCAGAGGATGTATCTGATCTAGTCAGAAACTGTTAAGATAAGTCAGAAGGAAGATCTAGATGGCAGTACAAGTCATCTCATCTTGAAACTCTAATAATTGGAAGTGCAAGTGATCCTTTGAGGACCATATCATCACAAAAAGAAACCACTTTGTTTGGCTTACTCTTATCAATCGTGTCTACCTTTGTTGATGAAGCATTGACAGACGATGGATAGATTTATGTAATGCAAGAAGAGTTAAATAAATTTAAGTGGAATTATGTTTGACAAAGGAACCATGTGGGTTTTCAAAAACAAGCTACATAAAAAAGGTGAAGTGGTCAGAAACAAAGCCAAACTTGTTGCACAAGGCTATAACCAACAATAGGGCATTAATTACAATGAGACATTTGCTAATGTGACGCGGGTAGAAGCTATTTGTATCCTACTTTCTTTTGCTGCAAATAATAACATTATATTATTTCAAATGGATGTTAAAAATGCTTTGTTAAATGGTTATACAAGTGAAGAAGTCTATGTCAAACAACACTGGGTTTTGAAATTTCAAAATTTCCAAATCATGTTTTTAAACTTAGGAAATCTCTGTATGGTCTAAAACAAGCACTTAGGGCACAATATGATAGAATTAGTAAGTTTATGCTTAAAAATAAGTTTGAAAGAGGATAAATAGATAATACTCTTTTTAGAAAATCAATAGGAGATGACATTCTTACTATTCATATTTATGTTGATGACATTATTTTTTCATATACTAATGGCACTCTTTGCCATGAATTTTATATATAGATGCACCTTGAAATTTAAATGAGTATGATGGGAGAACCTAAGTTCTTCTTAGGGATACAATTTCACCAAAGTAAAAAAGGTATATACATTCATCAAAATATATATACAAAAGAGCTTCTCAGGAATTTTAAGATGAATGATTGCAAACCTACCGCTACGCCAATGCATCCTACCTCCTCACTTGAAAAAGATGATTCAAGCCAAAAAGTTGACCAGCAAACCTATTGAGGAATGATAGGATTCCAACTTTACCTTATCGCTTCCAGACCTAACATCATGTTTATTGTATATGCAATATTTCAAGTTAACCTTAGAGAATCACATTTAATTGATGTTAAGACAATCATTAGATACCTAAAAGGTTCTACCAACATTACCTTGTTTTAAAAGAAATATTTTGAGTAAAAACTAAGTGGTTATTGTGATTCTGATTATGCTTAAGATAAACTTGGGAGGAAAATAACAAGTGGAAACTTCACATTTCTAGGTGACAACTTAATCTCTTGGTCAAGTAAGAGACAAAGCACAATTGCCATGTCAACAACATAAGCTGAGTACATTTCAGCATCTGGTTGTAGCTGTCAACTACTTTGGATGAAAAATCAACTAAAAGAATACAAAAGAATACCAATATTTATAAAGCTAAACTTCATTATAAAGCTAAATCAACTTCTTTTATTTGCTTAACAAACACCCTATACTTCATTATAAAGCTAAACACATAAAAATCAAACACGTCTTCATTAGGGACTTTGTTTAAAAAGGGGTTCTAAATATTCAGTTTCTAGACACTAAACACCAATAGACTGATATATTCACCAAACCACTAGCTGATGATAGGTTTGACTAATGGTTTGATAACTTACCTTTATACCTGACTAATGTTGTTATAACTTCAAAGTAGTCTAGCTTTACATTAGTTTTTATAAGTTTTTATAATCTTGTAATATGTTATATTTTTGTTATTCACAAAAAAAGCAAAAAAAAAAAAGTTACACTTTCATGTCTTTTTTCTGATGACCAAAAGGGGGAAATATATTTGTTAAAATGAGGAGAAAAGGGCAAAGGATACTTAGACTTAGGGGAATTCCTTAGTTAGATGCAGCCAAGGAATTATAAATAAAAGTTGTTAAAAAAAAATACAAGTTCTATCGTCGTCAAAAAGGGGTAGATTATGGGAACCAACTTTGGTTTATACTTAGAGTTTTGATGTTAACAAAAGTATTTTATGAGAACAATATATGTAACTTCACAGAGTTTGAACGAAGATTCACGTTTTTGAAGAAAATCTAAAATAAGAATTGATTTATGATAGAAGAACATCTAAAATAAGAATTGTTTTTGATCTAAAATAAGAATTGTTTTTGATTTATAATTGAAGAAAATCTTTAACCACGTCAAAAAATGATATAGTCAAGATTTATCACAAAAAGATGTGAATTATTCAATAAGATTTATCTACAATAAAATATGAACATTATCAATCTGAAGAATTTACAAACTCAATCTGAACAAAATATGAACAAAATTAATCTGAAGAATTTACAAAATCAATCTTAACGAAAGCAAACATAATCAATCTGGAGAATTTATAAACTCAATCTGAACAAAATACGAACAAAATCAATCTAAATAATTTACAAACTCAATCTGAACAAAGTATGAACATAATCAATCTGAAGAAGTTACAAACTCAATATGAATAAAATACAAATAAAATCAATCTAGAAGAACTACTCGTATTAGATTTAGAAATAATGAATTGGCTAAAGAACATATTATCAAAAAACATCTTATGCAAAGTTATTTTTGAATAAGATCATTGTTGACCAAGCTAGGAATGAAGATACAATTCAGAATTAATAAACGACCAAATCGAAGCCCTAATTTTATCTATAAATAGATACTCAAGACTGAAGAAGAAGATCATCGAAAATCATAAAAGAGTGAAAGAACTCGTAAGCTCAAAATTTCAAATTCATCTTAGAGTTCAAAGAGAGAAACACTTGTTCAAGTTAGAATTATTTTCTAACTATTTTTTCTTAGAGTGTGAGAGTTATTATTATTTTTATTATCTGCTTTGGTAGAAGCAACTACTCAAGTTCCAAACCTTTGTAATCAAACCCGGTAGTGGTGTTAGTGTGCCTTCAACAAACTGGAGTTGTGAGAGCTGTGTGGAGAAGACTTGACTATTAGAGTCAAGGTGTTTGTGTTTATCAAAAGAATGGTGTTGTTAGGATTTTTTAGATGTCTGACTTGGAGGGTCAGGTGCTTTGTAATTCAAGTTGTTGAATTAGTGTATTAAATCCTTTTAAGTGAAGAGAATGGATGTAGCAAAGTTAGTGGTGGACCAAGATTAATTATTTATGTCACTTTATTAGTGCACTCCTTAGTTTTTCTTGATGAAGTCAAACATATCTTCAACTACTGGTTTGGTGAATATATTAGCCCATTGATGTTCGGAGTCGACAAAATAGATTAAGCACACCTTTTTGAACAAAGTCCCTAATAAAATGGTGTTTGATTTCTCTTTGTTTAACTCTTGAATGAAGTATCAATTTTTTGTTAGGCAAATGGCAGAAGTGTTGTCACAATAAATGTGAATGTTGGTTTCTAAAGTTTTGTAGTCTTTTAGTTGATGTTTCATCCAAAGTAGTTGAGAGCTACAACTAGCTACTGAAATGTACTCAATGTTTGTTGTTGACATGGAAATTGTGCATTGTCTCTTACTTGACCAAGAGATTATGTTGTCACCTAGAAACGAGCAGTTTCCACTTGTGCTTTTTCTCTACAGTTTATGTCCAACATAATCAAAATCACAACACCCACTTAGTTTGTACTCATAAAATATCTTGTAGAACAAGGTAATGCTGGTAGTGTATTTTAGGTCAAACAACCCCCAATACTTTAATGCACACACTAAACATGATTTCAGATCAATAAGTAATAAGTTAAAGTAAGGATCTTATCATTCCTCTATAGGGTTTCTGGTCAAGTTTTTGGACTGAATCATCTTTTTCTAGTGAACAAGTAGGATGCATTGGTGTAGCCATATGTTTGCAATCACTCATCTTAAACTTCTTGAGAAGATCTTTTGTATGCATAGTTGATGAGTGTTTATACCTTCTTGAGAAGATCTATTTGTCCTCTTTCAAAGTTATTTTTAGGTAAAATGTTACTAACTCTATCATACCATGCCCTAGGTGCTTGTTTTAGATCATAAAGAGATTTCCTATATTTAAAAACATGATTTAGAAATTCAGAACTTTCATAATGTGGGGGTTGTTTGCCATAGACTTTTTTCACTTTTATAACCATTTAGGAAAATAATTTTAACATCTATTTGAAATAATGTAATTTTATTATTTGCAACCAAAGAAAGTAGTATATGAATAGCTTCTAACCTGATGGTTACTTCCGTATTTTTATTTAAAGTTAACGATGAAAAGTAAATAACTTCAATAACAAATCAGTTTTATTAATGCAAAACATTATTTTTAAGTAAAAGTTCTCTTTTCCCCACATGCGTGCACCAAGCAAGCATCATTCATGCAACTCTTTGAGATCATTAGTATCTAAATGTTGGTGTAAAGGGTCAGTTCATCCCACGACAAAAATGAAATCAAATAATAAGTTAATAGCCATAAAACATTAATATAACATCTTTTTGTAATAAAAGATTTAAAGAAATTGATTTTTAAGAATAATTCACAAAGGTGTATCAAGTAATAAAATGCACCTAAATAATTCAAGTAGTAACTCACCAAGAACACATAATTAGATAAAAATAAAAATAAAATGTATGCAAGTTATGCATACTTCTAAAAGTATATGATCTAGATATAGCCTGCCACTAAGGCGTCCACACAGAAGTCACCCATACCACTGGGGAAAATTAAACCAGTCACTAAGCCGTCAACAAAGATGCATATGATATGTTATGAAATAATAATGATGCTCAAAGTTTATATGTCACCATCCACTTAACATGGTTCTGGCCATTTATTCTAGTGATTTATTCTTTCTTTCAACAATTTCATTTTGTTGGGGTGTTATAGGAGACGAGAAGTTGTGAGAGATTCCATTCATATCATAAAAACTTTCAAAGAACTTGTTTTCAAATTCTCTTACACGATCACTTCTAATTGTTACAATCTTAAGAGCTTTTTCATTCATTACTTGTTTGCAAAATGTGATAAACACTTTGTGGGATTCATCCTTACTTTTTAAGAATTTATCCCATGTCCACCTAGTGTAATCATCTACTATAACAAAGCCATATTTCATTTCACTTAGAGAGGTTTTTTTTCATTGGCCCAAAGAGATCTATATGTAAGAGCTTAAGGGGTATTAAGGTAGAGACTGAGTTCGTAGTGGGGTTAGTGAGTTCTTTGTTTGTTATCCCATTTGACAAGCCTCACACATAATTTCAAGTTTGTGACTAAGCTTAGGTAGACCTTTGACTAGTTGAATTTTATTCAGTTTTGAAATTAATCTAAGGTTTGCATTACCAAGCCTTTTGTGTCAAATTAGCTTCTCTTCATTTATTGACATAAGACACTTAACCTCTTGTTTTTCTTGCCTAAACAGATTTATCTTATAAATGTTGTTTTGCCTCTAAGATGTATAGAGTACAGATCCATCATTCTGATTAATTGCCTTGCATGTTTTTTGATTAAATATAATTTCATAATTATTATTGTTGGAGCCTAGTAGGTTTTATACTTAAAGGTTTGATTTTAACAAAAGTATCTTATGAGAACAATCTATTTGACTTCATAGAGTATGAAACAAGATTCATGTTTCTGAAGAAAATCTAAAATAAGGTGTGATTTAGATTTATGATTGAAAACTACCTTTGACCAAGTTGAAAATAAGATATGGTAAAATATTTATGAAGAAAATCTATAATAAGATTTGATTCAGATTTATGATTAAAGGAAATCTTTGACCACGTTGAAAAGAAGATATGATCAAATGTTTTTGAAGAAAATCTAAAATAAGATTTGATTCAGATTTTTAATTGAAAAAAATCTTTGACCTAGTTGAAAAGAAGATATGGTCAAATATTTTTGAAGAAAATCTAAAATAAGAATAGATTTTAATTTATGATTGAAGAATATCTTTGACCAATTTGAAAAGAAGATATGGTCAAGATTTGATCAAGATTTATCACAAGAAGGTATGAATTATTTACAAGAAGATTTGATAAAATGTTATCAACAACAAAATATGACCATAATCAATCGGAAGAATTTACAAAGTCAATCTGAATAAAATATGAACATAATCAATCTATACAAAATACGAACATAATCCATTTGAGTAAAATCCGAACATAATCAATCTAGAAGAACTGCTTAGAATATATTCGAAAATAATTAATCGGCAAAAGAACATAATATCAAAAAACATCTTGTTCATAACTTTTTTTCAATAAGAACATTGATGACCAAGCCAGAAATAAAGGAACAATTCAGAATTAAATAAGGACTAAATTGAAGCCCTAATTTATCTATAAATAGATACTCAAGGATGAAGAAAAAGGTCATTGAAAATCATAAAAGAGTAAAAGAATTCGTAAGCTCAAAATTTCAAATTCATCTTAGAGTTCAAAGAGAGAAACACTTGTTCAAGTTAGAAATATTTTCTAAGTGTTTTTTCTTAGAGTTTGAGGGTTATTATTATTAGCTTTCTTAGAAGTACCTACTCAAGTTTCAAACCTTTGTAATCAAACCTAGTTGTTGTGTTAGTTTGCCTTCAACAATCTGGGTTGTTAGGTTGTGTGGAGAAGACTTGGCTGGTAGAGTCATGGTGTTTGTGTTCCTCTAAAGTCTGGGGTTGTTAGGCTGTTTTGGAAGACTAGCTTGGAGGGTCAAGTCCTTTGTAATTCAAGGTATTTGAATTAGTCTAACAACACCTTCTGTATGAGGGAACTAGATGTAGCCAAGTTAGTGGTGAACCAAGATAAATCTATGTGTCCAATTATTTATGCTTTCATTGTTTGTTGCCTCTGAACCCTTGGCTTCTTATCTAAGTGATTCATAAATGCCAATTAGCCTTCATGAAATTAGCAAAAAGTTATCAACTTTGTCAAACATAACTCAATCCATCTTCCTATTTTTGCACCTTCAATTGGCATTTGAGCTTGGTCTCAATGCTTAACATTTCATAGTATTTGAGTAAAGATCCAAGGGTTCAACATGTTTGTATTTAGTGAAGAAGCGGTTAGAGGAAACCTTAACAGAATACCTTTGTTTGTTGGAGAAAGTTTTGGGTATTGGAAGATGGTTATACTACTCAAAAAAATATTCATGATATTGAAATTCCAAGAAAAGAGATGAATGGTGATCCAAAGAAGATGTACATGATGCATCATAAGTATAGAACGTTCATAATAAATGCAATCACATTCAAAGACTTAGAGGAAGAGGAACTAGCTTTTATATCCAGAAAATTTAAAAAGATGTGGCACAACATAAAAAAGAAATTTCCCCATATATATTTTTGGCATTCTCGTAGAGGAATTAATTATAAATATGCCAGTAAAAGCATCATCTGCTATTAATGCAATGAACTTGGACATATCAAGTTAGAATTTCAAAATATGGAGAAAGGGAAACATTGGAGGAAATATTCTATACCCAAGAAGAAGAGTATGATGGCTACAAGGGATGATGTTGATAAATCCTTCGATGATAAAGAGCAAACAGATTTAGCTCTGATGGCTCATACCAACTATGCCTCTGGATCCAACACAGATTCTGACTTAGGAGTGAATCAATAAATGAAGAAATTGAGGTATTTTTGACTTAACTCGATCTTATTTAATTACTACTATAAATAATTTTTTAAATAAGAATCCCAAATTGTCTTTAAAACTAAAAGCACTTAGGAAAGAAAATGCAAATCTATTTGAAAAAGTTAATGTTTTAAAGAATCAAAGTTTTGAATTTAAAACAAAAAATGCGACTCTGAAAACTGATATTTCTGAACTTAAAATAAAAAATGCAAATTTGAAAATTGATATTGCTAAAATTAAAGATAAAAACCTTGAAAGATATTCATGTTGAAAATATCAAATGTAATTAGGATAAGCATGAAAAACTATTCCAAGATTTTTTAGCTAATGGTATGGAAATAAGCAATAACTGACGAAACATGTCTAGGATTTGAAGAAACAATAACTGAACCTAAACTTATTCACTCTGATGTTTTGTGTACTATTTGTTCTAAGAAAGGTCATTCTAAATTATTTTGTCTCATGTTAAATACAAGGAAATACAAGAAATCTTTCAAGACTAACAAACCAAGACCTAACCAGATTTAGGTACCAAAAGATAAAAAAAAAAATTATGTTGCATATGTTCCAAGACCTAACAAACATAAGCCAAATGACTTTTGGAAGAAAGTTGAACGACTAGATGATTGGAATCAAAACTATCAGATGATCCAAAAATATCAGGAAAAATCTGGAGTGTCAAACCAAGCATAATTGGGAAAGAAATTACTCATATAATCAGAAGCAAAACTTGCAGAGAAACCACACATATCAACAAAACTAGAACTTCCAGAAGAATCAGAACTACGATTAGTTCTAGAATTACCAGAAGAACTTGATACATCAATAGAAAGAGAAGTGTCATATGAACAATTAGAATCAAGAGATTTCTATAAACACTCCAATCAAAATCATCAAGACTACAAACCTTTTTGGGAATTCAAATCCCCTCATCCAGAACCACTAATCAAGGGATGTGCAATTTAGAATTTGAAAACCAGAAAATAATAACTAAGAGAGTTTTCAGAGCAATGCAAAAATAAGTCGATTTCTAGGTTGTATTTCTTTAATCTATTTATTTGTTTGATATAATTTTTACTATGATAACAAGTTGTTTGATCTTAAAAACAAAGTAAGATGAGTATTTTACATGTTCTCAAGACATTGAGAACTAGAAGAATCAATGAACCTGAACAGTTGAACAAAAGTAGAATTCAAGTTTATTTTTCAGAAACAAGCAGAAACCACCAGAAACAAAACTGATGTTTTGGTTGTATTTATTCCACTCTTCAATTAATAATAACATTACATTTTTTTAAATAATGTTAAAAGTGTTTTTCTAAATGGTTATATAAGTGAAGAAGTCTATGTTAAACAACCTGGGGTTTTAAAAATTTTGAATTTTCAAATCTGTTTTAAAACTTAGGAAATTTCTGTATGGTCTAAAACTAGCACCTAGGGAATGATATGATAGACTTAGTAACTTCTTGCATAAAAATAACTTTGGAAGAGGACAAGTAGATAATACACTTTTTTGAAAATTAATATGAGATGACATTCTTATTATTCAAATTTATGTTGAGTACATTATTATTGGATTTACTAATGGCACTCTTTGCCAAGAATTTTCTAAATTGATGCAGTTGAATTTTGAACGAGTATGATGGGAGAACTTAAGTTCTTCTTAAGGATACAAATTCAGCAAAGTAAAAAACGTATATACATTCATCAAACTAAATATACAAAAGAGCTTATCCGGAGATTTCAGATGGGTGATTGCAAACCTATGGCTACACCAATGCACCCAAAAGTTGGCAAAAAACATATAGAGGAATGGTAGGATCTCTACTTTACCTTACCACTTCCAGACCTGACATCATGTTTAATGTATGTGTATGTGCAAGATTTCAAGCTAACACTAGGAAATTACATTTATGTGCTTACAAAAGTGGGTATTGCGATTCTGATAATGTTGGTGATAAACTAGGAAATCATTTATGTGCTTACATTTATGTGCTTACACTAGGAAATCATCCGAGTACAAACAAAGTGGGTATTGCGATTCTGATAATGTTGGTGATAAACTTGAAACAAAAATCCCAAGTGGAAACTACACATTTATGGGTGACAACTTAATATCATGATCAAGTAAGAGACAAAATACAATTATCATGTCAACAGTAGAAGTTGAGTACATTTCAACAATTGATTGTAGCTGCCAACTACTTTGGGTGAAACAACAACTAGAAGACTACAAAATCATAGAAACCAACATTCCCATTTATTGTGACAACGCTTCTTCCATTTGCCTAACAAAAAACCCTATACTTCATTATAGACTTCATCAGGGACTTTGTTCAAAAATAGATACTAATCATTCAATATTATGATTGAAAAAATTCATTGACCAAATAGAAAAGAAAATATGCTCAATTTTTTTTGAAATGTATCTAAATAAGATTTGATTCTGATTAATGAATGAAGAAAATGTTTGACCAAGTTGAAAATAAGATATGGTAAAGATTTGATCAAGATTTCTCACAAGAAGATATTAATTATTTACAAGAAGATTTAATCAAGATTTATATACAACAAAATATGAACAGTATCAATCTGAAGAATTTACAAACTCAATCTGAACAAAATGTGAACATAATCAATCTAAATAATTTACAAAAATCAATCTGAACAAAATATGAACATAATCAATTTGAAGAATCTATAAACTGAATCTGAACAAAATACGAACAAAATCAATCCAGAAGAACTGTTCAAATTGGATTCATAAATAAAGAATTGGCTAAAGAACATATTATCAAAAAGTATCTTTATCAGAATTATTTTTTTAATAAGTTCATTGCTGACCAAGCTAGGAATGAAGATACAATTTAGAATTAAACAAGGACTTAATTGAAGCCCTAATGTTATCCAAAATTAGATACTCAAGGTTGAAGAAAAAGATCATCGAAAATCAGAAAAGATTAGAAGAACTCATAAGCTCAAAATTTCGAATTCATCTTAGAGTTTAAAGAGAGAAACACTTGTTCATGTTAGAATTGTTTTTTAAGTGTTTTTCTTAGAGTGTGAGAGTTTTTATTATTATCAGTTTTGTTAGAAGCAACTACTCAAGTTCTAAACCTTTGTAATCAAACCCGATAGTGGTGTTAGTGTGCCTTCATTAATCTAGGGTTGTCAGGTTATGTTTAGAAGACTTGGCTGGTAGAGTCAAGATGTTTGTAATTCAAGGTATTTGAATTAGTCTAATAAAGCTTTCTAAATGAGGGGAACTGGATATAGCCAAGTTAGTGGTGAAGCATGATAAATCTATGTTACCAATTATTTGTGCTTTCATTGTTTGCTGCCTCTGAACTAGATTGTCTCTTATCTAACTAATTCATAAAAACCAACTAACCTTCATCAAATATGCAAAAAGTTAATAAATTTTTGAAACACAATTCAACCCTCTTCTGGTGTTTGCACCTTTAGAGATAGTCGTGTTATTGTTAAAATAAAGGGGATTACAATAGCTATATATGTTGCAATATTACCAATTATTGTTTCTCTTCCTTTAAAAAAAATAACTTATTTAGTTGTTACAATGTCAATTAAAATCTCGTGTGTTTACGTGTATGGGTTAATTTGGATTAATTAGTAGAGTTTGTCATATATATATATATATATATATATATATATATATATATATATATATATATATATATATATATATATATATATATATATATATAAATCTAAATTAATATAAGACAATATAATTTGTAATTTATATAATTTAAATTTAAAAGAGGATTTATAGGGCTTGCATAAAAATACTAATAATTAAAGCATTGATCATAATTGTTTAAATAAATAAATAAATTAGAGGGTGCCTGCCAATAATGAGGGTCTTTTTTTTTTCCTCTCTTAATTTCACAAATAAAATAAAAACCCATAGCTAAATTTGTAACCTACATTTCAAAAATAAATTAAAGATGACAAAGAGGAGACTAAAGTGGGTGCCTGCCAATAATGAGGGAATGTACATTATCTCCACACTTATACACAAGTTGTATGAGAAAGGTTAATCTTAAGAGTTTCCTCTGGTTCTTCAAAGCCAATGCAACATTTTTTGTTTCTGCTAACATCGTAGATCATATAAGCTTGTTGGCTTTTGTCTATGTCGTTTGCAAGAAATTTTTGCAATGTTTTTCCGTACTTAACATAATTGCATATTATATTCTCTTAAGTTTTTGGAACATTTTCTTTAAGAGTTAGATTTTCAATTTTTTAGGTTTTCAAGGGAATTGCATTTATTTGTTAAGATGTCATCAACATTTTTAAAAGACTTAAGTTTTGAAGAAACTTTATTATTTTTGTTGAGAAACTCATTTAACATATTTATAAGTTCATCACGAGATAAGTCTGACAATACCTCAATTTCGTCATCAATAGATTCATCGTCAAAGTCAAGGTTAGAGTGAGTATCTACAAACAGAGCCACGTTTTCATGCTCTTTATCTTCCTTAGAGTCATTCCTAGTAGTCATCAGGCTTTTCTTCTCTGTCTTGAAGTTTATTCTTTGGGATTTTCCTTTCTCATGTTTAGGACATTCTGATTTGAGATGACAGGGTTCTTTGCATTAAAAGAAGATGAGTCGTTTCTTGTCTAATTTTTCACTTCTTTCTCTACTATTTTTGAATCGTCTAAAATTTATTTTGAGGAAAATATTTGTTCCGGCTATTCCACATGCGCTGGATTTTTCTTTAGATAAACGAAAGCTCTTCATCATTTGACTCTTCTCTCTGATTATCCAATTCACATTCCTCTAAGTATTTTTTAGCATGTAAGGGATTCAAATTCGTCTTCTTTTTTTGGGATTTAAGGGCCAAGGCTTTTGATTTCTTTCTGGGCCCATCTTCAACAAGTTCATTGTCATGAGATCTAAGTGAACTCAACCGCTCTTCCATAAGTAGTTTGTTTAGATCCTTAGCTTCTTATGTAGTTGTTACCTTTGGTCTCTACTTGTTGGGAAGACTTCAAAAGGATCCTCTTGAAGTAGTCTGAGGTAGCGTAGTTCTTTTGGAGAACCTTCAATCCAAAAACCAGAGTTCGGAATCTAGAGAACATTTTCTCATGTCTTCATATTCTTCCATCTGATTGAGTCCATACCTCCTAACGAGTAGATTTGCTTTGGCCTTTTGTACTAGCTTATTTCTTTCATAGTTAAGAACTAGAGCATCATAGATACTCTTTGTTGTTTTTCTTATAGATGCATTTTTCAAACTCTTTGAAGGTGATATCATTCATTGTGAAAGTTCTAGCTTTATTATGCATTTTGTACTATTTCTTTAGATCAACGTTAGAATCTTTTCTGGAAATTTCAACACCAACAAAGTATTTTGGATCCTCACACCCATCTTGATTATGTCCTAGAGTTCGGGATCATGAGAGATATAGAAACCTCTAAGCATGTCTTTCTAGTACTCAATTCTTTCTCCGTCAAACAAAGGAGGCTTATTAATTTTTCCACCTATAACTTTGTCATAAGGGTTAGTCATAATAACACAAATCTTTACTCAAACATGGTTTAGTCCTCAACTTTGAGACCGAGCTCATATGCCATTGTAGAATGAGAAACACAAGAAATGGGTGGGGGTTTAACTGTATTTTATATTAAAACCATTTATAAAAAGACTAAACTAAAGTAATGAAAACAAAGCATATTAACATTTAAAAGAATAATAACACTGCCAATTTAGCTTGGTTCACCACCAACACGGTGGCTACGTCGAGTCTCTTCAACTTGAAGAATTTAATCCACTAATTCACCACTGAATAACACTTCCCCTAAACATCTACTAGTCGAAATCATTGTGTTCAAGTCTTCTCAACCTTCTATTTTAGTATCGTCAAGTTGTTGAGGGGTTCAACCACTACTAGGTTAGGTTACAAAAGATGGTTTAAGGTTTTTTTGAAAGAATGATTCTCATAATATGTGTATTTTATTTTGAAGACAACAGGAGCATAGGATACGATGATCATACCATGTTTCATAGACCTTTAGAAAAATAAAGGATTCATAGTGTTTATCAAAGGATATGCAAAAAAAATGTCTTCTTCGAAGCATTGACTTTGATCAAAGCATACATTATTAACTAGAGTCAGACAATTAGATGTTTGATGTGATTTATCAAATGCAAACAACCACTTGTTTGTCAAGGTTATCAAAGGCAAAATATTAGATGCTTGTTGTAGTCATCTAATGCACACGAATCAGAGTGTTGCTTGTATTAGCCTAAATTTTCAAAGGCACGTTTCATAGCGCTTTCACTAGACTTAGAAAAAGTCATTAGAAGCGAAATCTTGGTGTTTCTTTATCTTAGTCCAATCATCAAAGGATACAACGTAAGATCATACAAAATCCACTTGATTTGGTAACTGCACACTTAATTAGAATGTTAGTCCTTCAAATTGTTCCCACAAAATGATATTTTTATCATTAAAACAAATACAAGCCATAGTTCTTTAAACCAGCTTGGTTATAACAATATATTCCAAGACTTGATTCTCGAGGATAAATGATACGTGGGATTCAGATGAAATAAGAAAATAGAATCATAGGTACAAGTACAATACATAAAAGTTTGCATCCTTCTATTAAAAATGTTTTAATTGTAAAAGGATTAATGCATAACCTACTAAGCAGAAGTCAATTACGTGATATTGGTTATGATGTAGTCTTCAATCAAAACACATGTAAAGCTATTAGTCAAACTGATGGATCAATACTTTTTACTGGTAAGAGGAAAAACAACATTTACAAAATAAATTTATTAAATTTAAAAAAATAAGAAATAAAGTGTTTGATGTCAATGAACTAAAAATAACTTATCTGACATAAAAGAATGGAGCATGCTAACTTGAGAATGATCTCAAAGTTAACCAAACTTAAGCTAGTTAGAAGATTATTGAATCTGATATCAGATGTTCTTTGTGAGACATGTTAGAAAGGAAAATAAACAAAATCATCATTTGCTCCAAACAATGTTGTAGCCACTTCTAGACCATTTGAACTTTTACATATCGATTTATTTGGTCCTGTAAGAAAAACCTTTGTTAGTGATAAAAAAAATATGGACTCGTAATTGTTGATGACTATACTAGATGGACATGGGTAAGATTTTTAAAACATAAGGTTGCATCACATAAAGTGGTTTACTACGTTGAGCAAACAAGTGCAAAATGAAATAGGATTTTGCATTAACAATTCATAGTTATCATGGTGGTGAATTTAAAAACAACCCCTTTGAAATTTTTTGTGAAGAAATTAGAATTTTACCTAACTTTTCTTCCCTTAGAACACTTCAACAAAATGGTGTTGTAGAAAAGAAAAACTCATCTATGCAAGATATGGCACGCACCATGATACATGAATTGATTGATGCAAATCATTTTTGGGCAGAAGCAATAAACACTGCTTGTTATATTCAGAATATAATCTATATAAGACTTACTCTAAATAAGACTTCTTATACAACACGATCTTTTAAGTCGGTTATTCAAAATAACTGACTTAACAACTCTATTAAACGATGGTTTGATAAACTAAATTTGTGATATTTTAGTATGATAATGTGAACCGAGTTAACTATAAGTTCATGTAATTCGTTCAGACATCATGTTAAAATCAACATTTTATTAACTCGTTTGTTGTTAAATCAGACACATAACCAAATTAAATTGTACATTTTAAACAACTTTAAAATGTAAATTGCACTATTGGCATGGCATTTTATTTTAATCTTAATTCATTTATGCCTTGATCAATGACTAACAATTAGTCTTCTCACTAGGGATGGGAATAGGCTAGGCCGTCTGCTAGGGCCTATGGCCTGGCCTACTTATAGTTTGCCATGTCCTGGCCTATTTAGTAATAAGGCTAGGCCTATGCTATTTTTAAAGCCTATTTATTTAAATAGGTCAGACTCAAACTTATAAAAAAGCCTATTAGGCCTGACAGGTCGGCCTATATATATTTTATTATTTATTAATGTTATTTTCTATTATTATATTAATAATATTATTTCTTATTTTAAATTATATCAAAGGCAATTACTCAGTAGTCATTCCATATTCGGTAGTCGTTTCATATTCGGTAGCGGTTCCCATATTTAGTAGTCGTTCTATATATGGTAGTCGTTCAATTAATCAATCATTGAGTAGTCGTTCTATATTTGTTTGAGAGATAATAATGGGTGCGTTTGTTTCAAAAAAAAATCTATTCTTTGAAACAACAAAAAATTATTTTTTAGGGTTTAAAGGATGTTTGTTTCAGATTTTTTAAAAAATCATTTTGTTAGAAAATTTATTTTTTATTAAATATATATAGATATATATACATTGATATTGGCATGTGGAGAGCATCATATGGTATGAGTAGAGCATAATTTTTTTAATGTGAATAAAGCTTTTAAATAGGCTTCCAAGTCAGACCAAACTTTTAAAAATGCCAGGTCAGACCAAAAAAAAGCCTATGATAGGCCACATGTCAGACTTAGGCCTAAAAAATTAATCGTAGATCAGACTCAGATCTTTCAAAGTATGGTCTAGCATGACCTATTCTCACCTCTACTTCTCACCCTTTCATTTTAAAGTTCATATTAAAACATATTTGACCATTCTATTTTAACATTAATAGTTAATTAAAGTTTTATTTTTAAATTTAATTGTCATATAGTTATTAAATTTTTTAAAAGTGTAATAACTATACCTCAAAATATGATTAAAGTTTATCAAAATATGAATAAGATTATATATGTCTAAATTACTCGACAAGTAACTCTGAACTAAGTTACTGTACACTATAATACATTATAATTATATAATTTTAATACAACATCAATTCAAATATTGATGTTGATTATTGTCGTATTGCATTAATGATAAAGCACACAGCATATTGATTATTGTCATATTACATTAATGATAAAGCACACAGCATATTGATTATTGTCATATATTACATTAATGATAAAGCACACAACGTACATACGAATCATATTTAGATTTTTATTTACTTTTATTTATAAGGTTAAATATATTTTATTCCTTACAAAATTCTTAAATTTCAATTTTACTCTATATAAAATTTTCCTTCAAATTTTAGTCCTCACAACATTTTATGTAGTCAGTTTTACTCCCTATAAAACCAAAATAAAACGTGATGTTTAATAAGAATTTCACGAAACTTTGCATATATAGATGTCTATGAAACAAATGTGTTCAACAATTCCATTTATAGGTCTATATTTATATTATTTTAGTTTCTTGAGCTTTTTCCATTTAAAAGTTAATATCTATTTCAATCCTTATTAAATATTTCTAAATTTTTGCGGTCAAGCAGGGATATTTATAATGTTAAATCATTTATATTTTTAAGGGTAGACATGAGTTGACTTATAGGTTTGTGTCTATTGTGTTTGTTGGTTTTTTTTTTGTTTTATTAATAATTTTTTAGTTTATTAAAAATAAATTTTTTATATTTTTAAATCATTATAATATGTTCATTAAATGTTATTTAATATTTTCATTAGTTTGAAATTTTATGAAATTAAAATAATCTAATATTTTATAAGAGTTCTACCAAACTTTGCATTTGTAGAAGTCTTTGTAATAAATTGCCTCAAAATTTAATTTCTAGTTACTTATTACTATATACTATTTTTAATTTCTTGAGCTTTTGGATTTTAAAATTTTTTTTTTTTTTTTTTTTTATTTTTTGTTAAAATTTCTAAATTTTTGTATGGGAGATATTTATAATTTTAAATCTTCCAAATTTTAAAGGGTACACTTAAGTAGACTTAACAAGAAGGACAAACTACTAACAATATATTAAATTTATATTTTTAAAGAGCTTATAATATGTTCATTTAAAGTTATTTAAAATTTTCTCAAATGATTTGTAAATTTTATAAGATTTTGTAGAGTTAATTTACTCAATAAAAACTTTCGACTTGACGATTGTATGGATTACCTATAATATTTATAATGATTTACCAAGTTACTCAACTCATAGTGATACCTAGTGTAACTTTATACCTCTTAAACATAACAGTATCGATATTTTTTTCATTCGAATTAGACTTTACATATAATCATAAGTATTATAGACCCAAAAAAATCACATGTTACCATTTATGCTGGCATTAATATTTTTTTTTGAAAATCAATACTAGTATTAATAGATATAAAAACAATAATTTTTAAATTCAATTTTCGATTGATTAACTATTTTTTAAGATTTGTTTTTTGCTTGGACCGAATATCCGCACAAAGACTAATTATTCCAGTCGGATAAGATTACAATGGTAGCAAAGTTCGTCCTTAAGAGCATCTCCAACGGTAACCAAAATGAGTTCGTCCGCCAGGTGTAATTACGTAACCTTCAGTTTTTGGCGAGTTCACTATTGGAGATGTGCCAAGCTGTCATCATCGTTCTCTCACGAAGGAACGGTACTTTGATACGGTTATCTTTTTTTATTATTAATTTATGAATAATAATAAATAAATGATTTGTTAGTGGTGGACTCTATCTAATGAACATGTGAGTTCACCGTTGGAGTAAGAAATGAATGAGTTATTTTAAGATGAAGTGGCACGGTAGACCCCACTTAATGAACCCATATTGAGTTCACCGTTGGAGATGCTCTAAAAAGAATTGTTTCGATAACTATTTTTTAAGATATTAATAACCGTACAACACAATATTAATATATTATTATTATTATTATTATTATTATTATTTATAGGAACATAAATATAATTATATATATATATATATATATATACTAAAACATATTTGACCATTTGATGATAGCATTTATAGTTATATTGTTATTAAATTATATTTTAGTATATATATACCAATTGTGACTGCATTTAATCAGAAACAACTGCATTTCTTTCCTTGGACGATCTGTTTTTGGCCGATTTCGATCACCACGTTTGTCGTCTCAAAAAACTAACATCGTTTTGGATTCCTCTCGTCGAAACCTTCAAGAAGCACTACCTCTGATTTATGTGTTTGAGAAAACGTCTAAATAAGGTATAGGGTGAGAGAATGTTTGAATTCATGAGTATAATATATTGTGAGATGAACGAAAAAATTGTACTTCCCAATAATTCATCTGGGGCTCGCTACGTATAGCAGTAGTCCATTGAGAGATAAATTAATTAATGTGAAAATATCAGGATTGTGTGATTAAAATGTTAAAAAGAAATGTTTATAAGATGTTGATTGATTTAATTTTGAATAATTGTGTGGTATTTGATATTGTTGTGATGTTGGATGTTGAATGAAATTATGTGCATATGTTTGATTAGACGAATTTATGTGATGTGTGATAGCGTTTCAGCAAGTGTACTGAATTGTTGCAAGTAATAATTAAAACGGTAGTACCGAGTGTCGAACTGAAGGATTGCGTTTTACTATCGAATTATATTTAATTACTGAAATTGAACAAAAAGTTTCTGAATTGATTGAAATAATATTTGAAATTAACAATAGTAATAAAATTGATCCTTTATAATGAGAAAAATGTTAGGGATGAGTTTCACTTCGAATCCAACCTTGGTGTCTAATTTCACTTCTCTTTATTATTATTGCCCTAATGTCTTAGTGACAGAACCTTTAATTCCAAAGTAACCCCTAATTCCTTAGTAGATTTAAGATTAGAATTAAGCATTACCGTATAGAAATTCTCTTGTAAATTATTGCTTTGCAACTAATTTAATTGGTTTCATGACATGCACCTATGTCTAGACTACAAATTCATTAATTTCTCATCTCAAGCATTCGTAAAGTCCACTTCCGTTTCAAAATACAAATCGTAGAACATTTTAATGTTGATCAAGCATTAAAAAGTATTAAGCACAAAGATGAAAAAAATAATTCAATAAACTCATTCATATAACCAGAAATCAAATCATAAAAATAATGGTTTCATCTTGTTACACTCATCCCTAACAAATAGGGTTTAGTTACTCATGATAGAGATAAAAGAGATAGAGATTAGAGAAGAATTACAAGAAGGATTCATGAATGATTCTGCTGGAAAGAAAAAAAAATCTAAAGAAAAGAAAGTCACACTACACTGACATTAAACAAAGAATAACGAGAAAACGAAAAGCAACAGGACAAACAACAAAAAGAAAAAAAAAAGGAAAGAAAACTTCTCTCAGTTTAGTAGTTCAAGGATTCTCGTTTAGATCATCCGCTCATGTCCCGCTATAGTCGCCAGTATGCTGGTGAGGTGCAAATAGATCAACATAAAACATGCCTCCTGGTGTCTGTTGAGCGAATGATGTACTTGTCACCTTAGTTTGTTTTTCTTTTTTGTTGGGTTGCCATTAGGTCCTTTGATGATAATGGAGGAGGTTTGGAGAGTGAGAATATGGGGGTTTTAAAACTTGGTCGTGAAAAGCGCTTCAAGCGCGCATCGACAGTGACAATACCTGGAAAAAACACTTCAGGCGCGCTTGGGCGCGCTTCAGGCGCGCGTTGACAGTGACAAATGTGGGAAAAAGCGCTCCAGGCGCGCGGTTATAGTGGCAACACCTGGAAAAAATGCTTCAAGCGCGCTTGGGCGTGCTTGGCTGCGCGTTCGGTCATTTGGAGCTGTACAATCGCTTCTCAACACATCTTTTTGATTCCTTGCTCATACCAAACTTCAAAACTAAGAGAACTAGAAATTAGAGACTAAAATTGGAACTAAATGGAGTAAAATAAATCTGAAATGCAATAAATAAATACGGTGCAAAGGATATAAAATTGGGTTGCCTCCCAATAAGCGCTTCTTTAAAGTCATTAGCTTGACGTCTCAACTATTGTCAAGGTGGTATATATGACAAGAAGAACACATCATCCTTCTTCTTCTTTTTGTTTGGTAGAAATTTCATGAACTTGAGAAATAAAAGATGTTGCTTCCATGTCCTTCTCAAATGTACATTGATGAACAAGGCATAGATGAAATTTAGAACTTTATCAATCTCTTCTTTTTTCTTTTCCTCGTTCGTCTTTTCCTCTTGTTTATCTTCTTCTACCACAACAATGAAATTATCTTCAATCTTCAACTTCTCCTCCATCTTCTCAAACTTAACCACTTGTTCAAATAACCTCTCACATTGATTTTCAAATCTTTCATTTGAAACCATGTTATTCTTCATGAATTCAACCAAAACGTCCGTAACGTGAAAATCTTTGTCATCTGATTCTTCGGATAGAATTTTTGGAGGTAGAATTTGTTCCCAATAGATATTTTTAATATAACGCTCGTCGTTTTCTGTAACTTTGAGAAAAAATTCTTCATATTCTATTAGTTCATCAAGGTCATCTGAACAATGTTCATTCTTATGTGTTGCTCCGCAAAAGTCACACCTAAGAGAGGCTTCATTAGAGGGATCTGAGGGTAATATTTAAAAATGTATAACTCAAGATTTGCCCCTCAATCATGCGACATATACCAGATATAAGACAAGTATCACACTCTTCATACAATTGTAGTAGAATATCATCATTATAATCTTCCATGCTTTACAGAGAATAATTATCTCAAACAAAGAAGAGACAAACCACTAGACATGACATTAGCAAGTTCAACAAATAAAAAAATCAAAAATAAAAAATTTTATTGCAAAGCAAAAAGTTTCAATTTAGTAAATAAATTAAATTCAATAGTGATATAGCAATCCCCGGCAACGACGCCAAAAACTTGATAGCGTTTCAGCAAGTGTACTTAATTAAAACGGTAGTACCGAGTGTCAAACTGAAGGATTGCGTTTTACTATCGAATTATATTTAATTACTGAAATTGAACAAAAAGTTTCCGAATTGATTGAAATAATATTTGAAATTAACAACAGTAATAACATTGATCCTTTATAATGAGAAAAATGTTAGGGATGAGTTTCACTTCGAATCCAACCTTGGTGTCTAATTTGATCCTAGTTATTGAATTCCTTTATTGAATTATTACCGAATTCTCTTTATTATTCTGGCCCTAATGTCTTAGTGACAGAACCTTTAATTCCAAAGTAACCCCTAATTCCTTAGTAGATTTAAGATTAGAATTAAGCATTACCGTATAGAAATTCTCTTGTAAATTATTGCTTTGCAACTAATTTAATTGGTTTCATGACATGCACCTATGTCTAGACTACAAATTCATGAATTTCTCATCTCAAGCATTCGTAAAGTCCACTTCCGTTTCAAAATACAAATCTTAGAACATTTTAATGTTGATCAAGCATTAAAAAGTATTAAGCACAAAGATGAAAAAAATAATTCAATAAACTCATTCATATAACCAGAAATCAAATCATAAAAATAAGGGTTTCATCTTGTTACACTCATCCCTAACAAATAGGGTTTAGTTACTCATGACAGAGATAAAAGAGATAGAGATTAGAGAAGAATTACAAGAAGGATTCATGAATGATTCTGCTGGAAAAAGCGCTTCAGGCGCGCTTGGGCGCGCTCCAAGCGCTCAACATCTGCTGTCCGGCGTATATTGAATTTTTCTCCTCTTTCGAATCTGAATTTGGTTCCGGTGTCTTCATGAGCGTTGTAGCTATGGATCTTAGCTTGCATTTGCACTTGGTTGGACTCCCATTGGACATCTACAACTCTAGATATGGCTGAAATACTCTACATATGTCATGTCGATTTCTCACCAAAATTCAGCACTGCACCAAACCACAACGCAATGTAAAATTACGAAAAATTCCTACTTAATCACTGAAATAAAACACAAAACATTTTATTAACTCAAAGAACAAAAATCAACAAAATATATCAAATAAATCCTTAATTTAACTGATGATTGAGGATAAATAAGACTAAAACAGTGGGAAAATATGCATATGATGAAGAGTCATCAATGTGATACTAAAAGATGGATGCATTGTATGACATATGTTTATGTGATGATAATGATGTTTGATTGATGATAGTGATGTTATGAAATTGTGATGAGTTTATATGATGATCATGATTACGTATGATTAATGATGTTATAAAATTGTGATGAGAATATTAAAGTACCCCATGGTTGATGAGATAGCGATGATTCTTAAAGATGATGCTCTTAATGCAGTAGTCTAAGCTAACGAGAGGAGAAAATAAACATTGAGACTTTGTGAAGTGAAGACTATTATGTCATCATATAGGTAGGGTCTGACCAAGATGGTGGTATAGTATCAAACCTCTTAACCAAATACTTTAGAGTTAGAATGGTACCGCATTGTGAAGTAGAATATACGCTTATGCATTGCATTGCATCTTCTTGTGATTGTTTTGTTGTGATTAATAGGTATCGTGTGTGATAATAACTTCTCTTAGATGATTTGATGTTATAGTGAAATGCATTGATTTTACTTGAGTGGTTTTAACTTTATAATGTGATGTTTTTCCTTGAATAATGTTTGTGTTATGATACAGTGTATTATGATTGTTTGTGTGTACTTCTTACTTATATTATACTATTAACATGATTTTAAAACTCACATCTTTCGTTGTTTTACTATTGATTAGTCTGACCCTGCGTTTGCTAAATCGCAGTTATTACAGGTTAATGAGTCTTGAAGTTCAAGTTTTGGAGAAAACCCACTCTAATAGGTGATACCGGGAATTTAGAGTTGTAATTTATATTTTAGTTATGTAATTACAAATGAATTTTTATATGAAAACCTTAGTACTAGTAAGTTTTTGGAATTAAAATAAGAATTTATAGTTAAATCAAGTTCCTTGAGATTAAAGTGTTTTAAGTGAGTAATAAAGTTTGAATGGTTCTATGTGTTGTAACACCCAAATTTCTCATTACCTTATTTTAAATAGTATAATGATACAATACTATTTTTTTATGAGTGTTAATATGTGTTCTAATTTCCTTAGGTGTGTCTGTGTGTTTGCCTTAGTAATTGATTTAAATCATTAATATTAACTATATTTAACTCTATTTAAAAATAAATAAAATAAATATATATAAATAAAATAATACAAGGAGTGAATTTGTGTTGTTACACTAGTTGTTACCTTTAGCTCTAATAAAATGGGATAATAATAATAATTATAATAATATAATAATTATAATTATTATTATAGTAGTAATGACATAGGCTAATCCTAGGTATATATATATATATAGAGGAACGAAGATTAGCAGAGCCGCAGTAGGAATGGAGTATTAGCAGCCGCCTTACATCATCACAAAAACCATAAAACATTCTTCCTCCCTATACCTTGATCAAAAGCCACCTTGCATCATCACTAAAATCATAAAGCAATCTTCCTCTTTGTACCTTGATCACAAGCCGCCTTGCATCATCACCAAAACCATAAGGGACGACGACCGACAAAGAAACGACACGTTAGCATATCAGAGTCGTGGGACGAAATCTTCAGTCGAGGTAAGGGGTGGGATGAGGTTCGATTTTATGAGTATAAATAACGTGAGATGAACGGGAATGTTGAAATTCCCACATTTTCATTCGGGCTTACTACGTACAGTTGAGCCCTATTGAGTAATAATAATTAATTAATAAAACGTGAATGGTAATAGTGAGGACTAAAATATAATTTAGCAACCTATAGAATTGTCGTGAATTTATTTATATCAAGATTGCATGTTGTCTGATTTTATGAAATCTTATGCTGAATGTTAATGTATGAATGATATGTACTTGAATGTTTTGTTACTTGATTGAATTTATGATATTACTAGAATGTGCCACCTATTGAATTCCTTATTATGTGATTGATTAAATTGGATTGTGTATTGTGAGTGGTGTAAACCAAATATTGTGATTTTATTGTGATTGACTGGTAAAGATATATAATGATGAATATTGTGAAGTCAAACTGAAACTTATTGCGTTGTGATGATCGAGTAAGTTTGAGATATGTGTTGTAGATTTTGGAGTTATGATTATTTTGTCATCATGTAGGGAGGGTCTAACAAACCTAGTGATTCGGGGAAGTACAATTGAATGAGCCTGATCGTGGAAGGCTACAGTCGAACTGTAAGGTAAGACTGATAGACCTTGGGGGTACACCTAGTGGGGAATTCTTAAGTGGATTAGTGGGTTATTCCCTAAGGCCGGGAACTACCGTGCAACACAAGAGTACCTCGACCGTCGCGTATATGTGTCTCGGGTTGAGTTGAGGGGATCTATGAGGACTTGGCCATTCATGAATTGTCCGTCCACTCTTGTAGTGGCATAGTATTAGGCCTCCTAACCAAGTACTTCAGAGTAGAATGGTACTAAATGATGAAGTATAGAGTATAGGACATGCATAGCATTTCATCATGGTGATTATCTTATTGTGAATGAATTTGATAAATCGTTGATATTATACACTTGACTGTTTTTGAGATTGTGATAATTTGATTGTTTGCGTATTATCCTTGTGTATTTTATACTGTTACATAATTTCGATACTCACCCCTCGTTGTTTGTGTTTGGCCTTTGCGACGGACGCATATGAGTTGTAAGTTGCAGGTGATGACTAATACCATTGGAGAGAAGGAAGTCGTCACGTCTTGGAGACTCTATTTATATGCATTGTATTGATGTTATTTTGAGCATTTTTATTTTGGGAATTCCTGCTCTGATAGTGACATCGGGTTGGGACTATATTTGCACTGAATTTAAAACATAAGTATGAGTACTTCAAAAAGGATTTTGGATGGAAATTTTGAATTTATGTCATTATGTTTGATGGAAATTTTGGATTTATGTGACATGCTTATGATTATGTGATACTCTTTATCAAAAAAAAAAAAATTATTTGGGGTTTAGGGTGTCACATGTGTACTTTGAGAAACGTGATATCCTAAACTCAGTAATAATTTCTCTTAGATGATTAGATGTCATAGTGAAATGCATTGATTTTACTTGAGTGGTTTTAACTTTATAATGTGATGTTTTTCCTTGAAGAATGTTTGTGTTATGATACAGTGTATTATGATTGTTTGCGTGTACTTCTTACTTATATTATACTATTAACATGATTTTAAAGCTCACCTTTTTCATTGTTTATTATTGACTGGTCTGGCTCGGCGTTTGCAAAATCGCAGTTATTACAGGTTAATGAGTCTTGAAGTTCACATTCGGGAGAAAATTCGCTCTGATAGGTGATACTGGGAATTCAGAGTTGTAATTTATATTTTAGTTATGTAATTACAAATGAATTTTTATATGAAAACCTTAGTAATAGTAAGTTTTAGAATTAAAATAAGAATTTATAGTTAAATCAAGTTCCTTGAGATTAAAGTGTTTTAAGTGAGTAATAAAGTTTGAATGGTTCTATGTGTACTTTGAGAAACGCGATATCCTAAATTGAGTAATAATTTCTCATAGATGATTTGATGTTATAGTGAAATGCATTGATTTTAGTTGAGTGGTTTTAACTTTATAATGTGATATTTTTCCTTGAACAATGTTTGTGTTATGATACAATGTATTATGATTGTTTGTGTGTTCTTCTTACTTATATTATACTATTAACATGATTTCAATACTCACATCTTTCGTTGTTTATTATTGACAAATCTAGCACTGCGTTTGCAAAATCGCAGTTACTACAGATTAATGAGTCTTGAAGTTTAAGTTTGGGAGAACATTCGCTCTGATATGTGATACCGGGAATTTAGAGTTATAATTTATATTTCAGTTATGTAATTACAAATGAATATTCATATGAAAACCTTAGTACTAGTAAGTTTTGAGAATTAAAATAAAAATTTAAAGTTAAATCAAGTTCCTTGAGATTAAAGTATTTTAAGTGAGTAATATAGTTTGAATGGTTCTATGTGTACTTTGAGAAACGTGATATCCTAAATTGAGTAATAATTTCTCTTAGATGATTTGATGTTATAGTGAAATGCGTTGATTTTACTTGAGTGGTTTTAACTTTATAATGTGATGTTTTTCCTTGAATAATGTTTGTGTTATGATATAGTGTATTATGATTGTTTGCGTGTACTTCTTACTTATATTATACTATTAACATGATTTTAAAACTCACCTCTTTCGTTGTTTTATTATTGATTGGTTTGGCCCTGCGATTGCAAAATTGCAGTTATTACAAGTTAATGAGTCTTGAAGTTTAAGTTTCAGAGAAAACCCGCTCTGATAGGTGATACCGGGAATTTAGAGTTGTAATTTATATTTTAGTTATGTAATTACAAATGACTTTTATGTGTACTTTGAGTATATTAAAGTTCCTTGAGATTAAAGTATTTTAATTGAGTAATAAAGTTTGAATGGTTTTATGTGTACTTTGAAAAACGTGATATCCTAAATTAGTTATAAAAGTTTTTATGTGATAAACGTGATATCCTTGTAAATAAATTAGTTATAAATTAGTTATAAACGTGATATCCTTGTAAATAAATTTTCTTTATCCATTGTGAGTTTTACTCAAAAAATTTTGTATAAATTATTATAATGTCATTTTGGGGTTTAGGGTGTCACATTAGTGGTATTAGAGCATGTCTGTTCAAATAGGCCGAGTGGGGTTATATGTTAGTTAGAATTTTTAACCTTGAGTCAATTGTGTTGACCCTTGCTTCCATTTAAGTGTTGAAATGCTTACCTATTATACTTGTGTTAAGTGGTATGTATTTTTCTACTGCAATATGTGATTCGTGAAAGCTTTTTGTTAATTGTTAATTACTTGCTTATTCTTGTTTTATTGTGGATTCTCTTAATTTTGAAGATAATTGTTAACCTTTAACTGTTTTCTTGTTCTTGTTGTATTGTGTATTTGTTAAGATTTGAGTTAATTTGAATTGTTGACATGATTACATTAATTACCTTTTGATTGGACTTGTGACTTGTATTTCTAAATTTGATTATTTGCTTTTTGTTACAGTGGATAGCTATTAATAATTTTTTTAATTGACTAGTTGTATCTTTGAAATTGTTAATTTAATCGACGTAATACTAATTATTGATTGATAGACCTTGCCTTTAAGGTCATTATTAAAGTTTTGATCTTGCTAATGAAATCAATTTAGAATGTTAGTAGTAGTTGTGAAATATTAGGAAATTCATATTATTAATAATATCAATTCTTGAATATTAAAGGTTGTTAGACCTTAGAATTTTTATAAAAAAATGACATTTGAAGGAATTAGTGTTAAGTTATTTTTATAAAATGCAAATAACTTTTGTTTGAATTACTCTTGATTATTTTAAAGAAAATAAATTGAGTTGAATTTTTGTTGATTTATAAAATAACAATAATTCTATACTACTGATTTTATGTAATATTTAAAATAGATGAAAATTTACACCATATTTTACTATATGTCCTTTTTAAGAAAATAAAAAGGATTTGTTGTTATGTTGGTTTAGTGAGGCTGATGTGAATATTGAATCGTGAGCGTGTTGAGTTATTTGTTTGAAATGATTGTTTAGATATCAATAACTCATTAGAGTTTAATTTGACGTCAGAGTTTTAGATTTTAAGAACTCAGTAGTGATTTATAATGGTACAAAAAAATGTCAAATGATAAAATGTCTACTAATTGAAAAAGAGGAAGAAAAAAAACAATTTTTAAAGTTTGGATTTTAATTTTAAATCACTTGAAAGTATTGATGATTGTATCTAAATGATTAATGTTTTTATATTTCTGTTGAAATCAATTTAGGACATTCGTCATGATTTTGAAATAGTATAAAATTCATTATATTAGCTATAGTAATTCTCGAAAGTTCAAGGTTTGTTGAATTTTTAAAATTAGATTTTAGAAAGAAAGAAAATTGTGAAGGAATTAAATCTGATTTATTTTATAAAAGGAAATATTTTATGTTTGAATCATTGTTGACTTGTTTCAGAGAAATAAATTGTGTTGATTCTTAAATATATATATATATATATATATATATGTGTGTGTGGTGAATTTATTTAAAATTTAGATTAGTCACACAAGAGAAAAATAATTTATGTCAAGTTTTACTATGTGTTGTCTTTTGACGAAAATCTAGAAGATTTGTTGTAAAAATAGTTTTTCAGAAATTAGGAAGAAAAAAAATATAACTATTTTAGAAGTTTTGGTGTATTGGAAATTTTGTATCTATTTTTATATACATGATTTGATTTTATTTCAAAATATAGGTTGAAAAATATGGTTTTAAGAGTGCTTAAATATTTTGAGGGGTATTTTTGATGGTTATGGTATTGGTGAAATTTTAGTAATCTTAATGATTTTAAAAATAGTTTAAAAAGAAATTGTATGATTTATTAAGAAATAATCCAAGGAAAAGTTTTGTATTCTAAAGAAAAATTATTTTATGGTATTAAAAGATTAGTGACCTTTTAAAATAACTTAAGTGTTTGAAATCAAATTCTAGAGTGTTGATTAACCACTAAAATTATTTATGTACTACGAGATTTATTTTGGTTTTATGATTGTTATATTAACTTTGAGTAAAAATAGTTGCTTACTTTACTTGCTAATTGAAAAATCTTTGTTTCAATTTTTGTTAAATGATAAAGATTGATTAAAAAAAAATGTTATTTAATAATTTAATTGTGATAAATTTGTAGTTGTTGGATTGCTATGAGAATATTTTACATCATGATGCCAATTATTGAATTAGTTATATGCATGTATATGTGTTTAGGTGAATGTGAAAGTGTTTGAGTTTCAAGCGTTCTAAGTGTTGAGAATTTGTGAATGGTGTTTAGAGTAGTTGAGTGTGTTTAAAAGTGAAATAATTCTATATTTCTTTATTTTGTTTGGTGATTCATATTGATGCAAGTGTCCTTTCTTTTGTTGTTGTAACTAGTTATAGATTACAATTAAATTATTAGGAATGTGTAATTAAGTAGGTTTTTAACTTGAAGTAAGGAGTAGGAGTTGTGACGCCGCATTCGCACTCTTGAACAATGTTAAAAATACTTTTAATACCCTTGTTTGAATTTGGATGACCATAGTTATGATTACTCTAAATAGTTGACTACATGAATAAGAGGGACTAGCTACCCCGATGACTCATCGTCGATAAAAGAGGCAACAACAACTCATTATTATTGTTAGAAAAACTTGTTAATTTTAATTTTGAAATAGTTAAAATCATGTTAATTTCTTATACAATTTTGAGTGATGATGAGTCTTATATGACATCAATGTTTGATGCTGATAATTGTTTATGTGACGTGAAAATTAAGTTGGAGGTGTGTACTTAAATTATCGATTAAGTACGTTTGATCTTCTAAGTAACTTGCTTAAAATAAATAAATGCATTGTGTTGGTATCTTACTTTTCTATATTTTCTCATTTTATAAGGACCTAGAACTATTGTAAGAGTTCTATAAATAAAATGTGTGTAAGACTTTGAAATTAAGTTATACTTTGAGTGTGTTTGAAACTATATGTGAAAATATTTATTCTATTTCACTATGATTATATACATTACTTTTCTTTTAAAAAGAAAAAAAAAAGGACTTAAGTGATTGCATGTCATTGAGTTGTTATATGTGTTTTTGTTTGAAATTCTTAAAGGTGTGAAATATTTTAAATGTTTCTCTATATGCCTATCTTTTGTGAAATCTGTAGAGTAATTGTTATTAGAATTTAAACATTTTTTAAGAGAGTAAAACTAGTGAAATGCATTGATTTTACTTGAGTGGTTTTAACTTTATAATGTGATGTTTTTTCTTGAAGAATATTTCTGTTATGATACAGTGTATTATGATTATTTGTGTGTTCTTCTTACTTATATTATATTATTAACATGATTTCAAAACTCACATCTTTCTTTGTTTGTGTTTGACTGGTCTAGCCCTGCGTTTGCAAAATCGGAGTTATTACAGGTTAATGAGTTGTAATTTATACTTTAGTTATGTAATTACAAATGACTTTTTATATGAGTAAGTTTTTGGAATTAAAATAAGAATTTATAGTTAAATCAAGTTCGTTGAAATTAAATTGTTTTAATTGAGTAATAAAGTTTGAAAGGTTATATGTGTACTTTACTCAAAAAATCTAGTATAAAATTATTATATATGTGTTATTTTGGAGTTTATGGTGTTCCAGAGGTACAATTGGAGATGGTGGTCGAAGGTGACATCCACTTATTGGTGACATGTTAATTTTAAAACAAAATAAATATGATAAAACCTACAATTTTTTAATGTTAATATATTATTATTTTTTTATAGGAACAAAAATATAATTATATTAAATATATAAATATATATTTGACAGAATATTAAGTTTTTAATAACTATACCTCAAAATACGAATAAATTATTACTTTTCATTAATATATATATATATATATATATATTAATGAAATGTAATAAAATTCTGTAAGTTTATTTTGAAGAATAATAGTTTATGGGTTGTAAGTCCCATGTTTAAGCCGACGTACAGGCGTTTAAGGGCAGTGAATCCTTTGAAAGTTTCTTCAAAATAAAAAGAAAAAATTTTAAATATGGATAATCTCTTTTGTACTACTTCTTCTTTTTCCGCTCCTTCTACCCAAAACTTCTCAGGAAAAAAGGAACCTATCAATAGTGAAGAAATTACTATTGAAGACTTCCAAAAATCTATAAACAATTGGCAAATCCCAAAAATCAAAAAAGATCAGGTCTATGAATCTAGTCTATTCAAAAACCTATTAAAAAGTGATTATGTAATCAAAGCGGAAGAACGAGATGTTGCTCTTTCTAACCCCTTTGAAACAATAGATCTTCTTTCTCCAAAAACACACTAACAGGAACTATAATTTCATACATATAGGTCTTGTTCAAGTCGGTATCAAACCTTTAACAAGAGAAGGATTAAACACTTCAATCCTATGTGTCCTACGAGATGCAAGGTTCTTGAACTTTCAAGATTCAATAATAAGTACAAATGAATCTAGTCTATGTCAAAGACCAATTTGGTTTGAATGTTATCCAAATTTTTCATTATCTTAAAAAGACCCAAACATCACAAAATCTCTCATGTTACAAATCAAAACTCATAATTACAAAATGATAGCATGTTTTATTCTTGTAGCTATTATTTACAGAGTACATTACAAAGCAATGTTTTCAGCCTTTACGGCATCAAAAAATATTGAAAACAAAAAAGGCGACACCCTATTTTTACAAACTGATTTAACAAAGGCAAACACTGTCATTCCAAAAACCATCATTTGGAAAGATATTGATCTTCCTGAAGAATGGATTCTGGAAGGAGCTGTTAGACCACAGTCCCTTGAACAGTCAAAACCAAACAACAATTTAAAGGAAGTCATACAATACAATGACGGTAGAGTAAAACTAAGTTTTTCAAGAACTTCCAGTGCCACATATTCTGTTGATGGTTCATCCAGACCCCCTTCAGTCATACAATTACCTCAAAAAATTGAAAACCGTATAAAACCACGTTTTTCATGTTCTAGCATACCAAGTGCTTCTTTTCAAAATGTTGATTACTCCACAAATATACCTCATCAAATCTACATTGCACCTCAAAACATTAATGAAGAACAGACAAACATTTCTCCACCAACTTCGCCATCCTTTTCTGCTATAACTGAAAATGTTGTTAATGAATTAAATGTTATAGAAAAGGCAGTTGAAGTTGATAAAACTATTCTCCATAATGATTTTTATGCTTCCAAAAATACAAATAAAAGAACATGGTTCTTTAAAAAATTTCTAAAACAAAGAAAAAAAATTTAGAATGAATTTTATACATTCATTTTACAAAATAAAACTCATATTTTATTTTTTGAATGGTTTGAAATTTATGCAACACAAAACCAAATTTCTTACCCTTTCAAACAAAACCAAAGTTCTGTTAATCCCATAACAACAAGAAATAAACCTGCGGAATGGGATTTGGCAACTGGTTTAAAAATACAGTCTGAACACCCACCTTTAAGACAAATAATAATAACACACTTAGAAAAGCCAGTAGAAGTTGCACCTTTCAAAATCCCAAGTGATAGTTCGGAAAAAGATATACATAATATCCTTCAACAAAATAATTTTACAAAAGTCCATCTTAGTACAATTGCAAAACAATTAACTAAGACAGAGGAACATCAACAAAATTCCACTGTCTCTCTGATTGAGACAACTGATTCAAAACTAAAAAAACCAGTTTTTAAACCATTTCAAATCTAAAAAACAAGCCAAAAACTATTTAGAGAAGGTAGATAAGAATTTACTCAAGCCTTACATGACCAACTTAGTAGGATAGAACATTCTTCTACTTCTACACCCTTGGTAGCTAAGGATACTTTTGAGAAAACAGTAACGACTTTAGACCATGTTTCTAAAGCCGAACAAGAACAACAAAATCTGTGCAAGCTCCAATGGCAGAAGGGTCAACCTTTGACAATGGTCACAACACTAGACCTAGGAATTGATTACAGGCCCAATGTCCTTTCTCAATCAAAATTCAATGCCAGTACTGTTTATGAATGGAACATAGATGGTATGTCTGATTACAACATCCTAAGTCTCCTTCAACAAATGACAATGGCATCAAATGCCTACAAAACCCAAGTCAATACGCCTGACAAAGCCATAGCTGAACTCCTAATAGCAGGATTCTCAGGCCAACTCAAAGGATGGTGGGACTACCATCTTACACCATCTCAACACTTAGAAATATTAAATGCAATCCAAACCACAGAGGAAGGAATTCCCATCCTCGACAAAATAGGGAATCCAATACCTGATGCAGTTGCAACATTGATTCACACAATTAGCCTGCACTTCATAGGAGATCCTTCTTACTTAAAGGATAAGAATGCTAAACTCCTTTCAAACCTTAGATGTAAAAAACTATCTGAATTCCAATATTACAAAAACACTTTCCTAACTAGGGTTATGCTTAGGGAAGACTCAAACCAACCTTTTTGGAAAGAAAAATTCCTTGCAGGACTCCCAACCCTTTTAGGTGAAAAGGTTAGAAACAAAATTAAAGAAGTCTATGGAACAAACCAAATCCCTTATAATCATCTTACTTATGGGAAATTGGTAAGCTTCACAGAAAAGGAAGGTTTTGAAAATCTGCCAAGATTTAAAACTTCAAAAACATCTAAAATGGGAAATGAAAAGAACTAGACAAGAGATAGGATCTTTTTGCAAACAATTCGAAATACCCACGACAAATAATTCTAAAGACTGCGGAGGATCTTGTTCAAAATCTTTTAGAAAACCTCTCAGAAAATTGTTCTCTAGACCTGGCAAACAAGATTTCTATAAAAAAATCTAAATCCCAAAATACTTACAACCAAAGAAAACCTAATTTTTATAAGAAAAAAACCCTTGCAAAAGAAGTTTGAACCTCAAAATTCAAACAAATAACTTGTTATAAGTGTGGCCAAACAGGACACATCTCAAGATATTGCAACAAAAATAAAAAAAAAACTCCATGAATTAAACATTGATGAACAAATAATTCAAAAAATAGAGGCAATACTTTTAGAAACCTCTGAAGAAGAAACATTCACGGATTCTGAAATAGGTTCATCAGAAAATAATAAACCTTTACAGTTTGATGAGCTAGGAACCTCCGACTCTCTTAGCGATTCAGAAGCTAGTACAAAATCAATTAATGTTCTAACAAAGGATCAAGAACTAATTCTTGAAATTATAAAACAGGTTGAAGATACAAAACTTCAAAAGGAAATAATAGGAAAACTGTTAAGTACTTTTGAATCAAAATAAGGTCAACATTTCACATCCTCACCAAAGTTGGTTCCTAAAACCACTTATGATTTAACAAATATCTTAGGAAAAAGAACAAAGTCACAAAACCCTGTCACAATTCAATCTCTGGAAGAAGAGATTAAAATTGTGAAACGTGAGTTAAAAACTCTTAAACAAAAACAAGAAATAGATTCAAATATTCTTCAAAATCTTATTTCCCAAGTACAAAATTAAACCTCTTCTGACCCAGAACAGGAAGGAGAAGAGGGAGAAAATGAAAAATATTCAAACAAAAATGAAAATTTAGAAGAAATCCCTGAAGATTTCTTGTTTGTTTTAAGAACAATAACAACAAGAAAATATTTAATCAAAATTAATTTAGTTTTTTCTGAAGATTTTAAATTTGAAACAATTGCACTTTTTGATACGGGAGCGGACTTAAAATTGCTTGAAAAGTAGCATTGTACCAAACAGACTTCTACAAAAATCAAATGAAAAACTTGTTGCAGCTAACAACTCCAACATGATTATAAAAAGTAAAATTGAAGCTTCCATTAAAAATGGTAACGTTTCAATCAAAACTCTTTTTTGTTTTATTAGAAAATATTACTCATACTGTCATTTTAGGGACTCATTTCATTAACATGGTAACTCCCTACTCAGTCAATTATGACAATATTACTGGCAAAACAAAAGAAGCCAAAAAGTTTTCCCTTTTATTGAAAAACCCAGAACAAAGAATTTAAATCTTTTTAAAGCTTGTTATGTTTACAAAATTGAATTAAATTGTTTAATTCAAGGAAAAGAAAAAACATCTATATTTTTTGAAACAAGATGTTTCTCCCCCAGAACTGAACAACAATTACGAAATAGTTGTTGTTCACTCATATTGGCCAAAAGGGCATTACTGTCCACTCATATTGGCCAAAAGGGACAGTGAACGCTGTTTTATAACAGTCTTTTGGATCAATTTGTATTTTTGAAAATCCTGATTTCATGTCGAATTTTGAAAATACAGATGAGGAATGTAATTTTTGTAAGAGATCTTTTTTTGATTGGAATTGGGTATCGAATCCACTTTAAAGCTTTGTTTAAAGGTTTATAGTTTATTACTAATCTGGGTGTACCTCTTTCTATTTCAGAATTTTTATTCACATAGAAAGCTGCACAACTCCAGGGGGATCTAGATTTTGTGATTATACCCTTTTGTTCTAGGTCTTGGATTTCAGCTTTGCAATACGTTTCTAGTTCGTAATTCATTTGGATAGGTCTAGCTTTTGTAGAGATTTGTTTATCAGAAAATTCATTTTCGTATGGTATATCTACCATATGTTGTTTTCTATCCCAAAAAGCATTTGGCATATCCGAGCAAATTTCATTTTCAATTCCTTTTCGGAGTTTTGAAATTTTTTGTTTTATGAAACTATTTCGTAATTGTTGTTCAATTCTGAGGAAAGAAACATCTTGTTTGATAAAATATAGATGTTTTTCTTTTCCTTGAATTAAACAATTTAATTCAATTTTGCAAACAGAACAAACTTTTAAAATATTTAAATTCTTTGTTCTGGGTTTTTCAATAAAAGGGAAAACAATTTTGGCTTCTTTGGTTTTGCAAGAAATACTGTCATAATTGACTGAGTAGGGAGTTATCATGTTAATGAAAGGAGTCCCTAAAATGATAGTACGAGTAATATTTTCTAATAAAACAAAAGGAGTTTTGATTGAAACGTTACCTTTTTTAAGGGAAGCTTCAGTTTTAGTTTTTATAATCATGTTCCAGTTGTTAGCTGCAACAAGTTTTTCATTTGATTTTTGTAGAAATCTGTTTGGTACAATGCTACTTTTCAAGCAATTTAAGACCGCTCCCGTATCAAAAAGTACAATTGTTTCAAATTTAAAATCTTCAGAAAAAACTAAATTAATTTTGATTAAATATTTTCTTGTTGTTATTGTTCTTAAAACAAACAAGAAATCTTCAGGGATTTCTTCTAAATTTTCAATTTTGTTTGAATATTCTTCATTTTCTCCCTCTTCTCCTTCCTGTTTTGGGTCAGAAGAGGTTTGATTTTGTACTTGGGAAAGAAGATTTTGAAGAATATTTGAATCTATTTCTTGTTTTTGTTTAAGAGTTTTTAACTCATGTTTCACAATTTTAATTTCTTCTTGCAGAGATTGAATTGTGACAGTGGTTTGTGACTTTGTTCTTTTTCCTAAGATATTTGTTAAACCATAAGTGGTTTTAGGAAGCAATTTTGATGAGGATGTGAAAGGTTGACCTTGTTATGATTCAAAAGTACTTAACAGTTTTCCTATTATTTCCTTTTGAAGTTTCGTATCTTCAACCTGTTTTATAATATCAAGAACTAGTTCTTGATCCTTTGTTAGAACATTAATTGATTTTGTACTAGCTTCTGAATCGCTAAGTGAGTCGGAGGTTCCTAGCTCATCAAATTGTAAAGGTTTATCATTTTCTGATGAACCTATTTCAGAATCCGTGGATGTTTCTTCTTCAGAGGTTTCTAAAAGTATTGCCTCTATTTTTTGAATTATTTGTTCATCAATTTTTAATTCATGGAGTTTTTTTATTTCTATTGCAATATCTTGAGATGTGTCCTGTTTGGCCACACTTATAACAAGTTATTTGTTTTGAATTTTGAGGTTCGAACTTCTTTTGCAAGGGTTTTTTCTTATAAAAATTAGGTTTTCTTTGGTTATAAGTATTTTGGGGTTAAGATTTTTTATAGAAATCTTGTTTGTCAGGTCTAGAGAACGATTTTTTTAGAGGTTTTCTAAAAGGTTTTGAACAAGATCCTCCGTAGTCTTTAGAATTATTTGTCGTGGATATTTCGAATTGTTTGCAAAAAGATCCTAGTTCTTGTCTAGTTCTTTTCATTTCCCATTTTAGATATTTGTTCATCAATGTTTAATTCATGGAGTTTTTTTATTTCTGTTGCAATATCTTGAGATGTGTCCTGTTTGGCCACACTTATAACAAGTTATTTTTTTTGAATTTTGAGGTTTGAACTTCTTTTGCAAGGGTTTTTTCTTATAAAAATTAGGTTTTCTTTGGTTGTAAGTATTTTGGGGTTTAGATTTTTTATAGGAATCTTGTTTGCCAGGTCTAGAGAACGATTTTCTGAGAGGTTTTCTAAAAGGTTTTGAACAAGATCCTCCGCAGTCTTTAGAATTACTTGTCGTGGATATTTCGAAATGTTTGCAAAAAGATCCTAGTTCTTGTCTAGTTCTTTTCATTTCCCATTTTAGATGTCTTTGAAGTTTTAAATCTTGGCAGATTTTCAAACCTTCCTTTTGTGTGAAGCTTACCAATTCCCCATAAGTAAGATGATTATAAGGGATTTGGTTTGTTCCATAGACTTCTTTAATTTTGTTTCTAACCTTTTCTCCTAAAAGGGTTGGGAGTCCTGCAAGGAATTTTTCTTTCCAAAAAGGTTGGTTTGAGTCTTCCCTAAGCATAACCCTAGTTAGGAAAGTGTTTTTGTAATATTGGAATTCAGATAGTTTTTTACATCTAAGGTTTGAAAGGAGTTCAGCATTCTTATCCTTTAAGTGAGATGGATCTCCTATGAAGTACAGGCTAATTGTGTGAATCAATGTTGCAACTGCATCAGGTATTGGATTCCCTATTTTGTCGAAGATGGGAATTCCTTCCTATGTGGTTTGGATTGCATTTAATATTTCTAAGTGTTGAGATGGTGTAAGATGGTAGTCCACCATCCTTTGAGTTGGCCTGGGAATCCTGCTATTAGGAGTTCCACTATGGCTTTGTCAGGCGTATTGACTTCGGTTTTGTAGGCATTTGATGCCATTGTCATTTGTTGAAGGAGACTTAGGATGTTGTATTCAGACATACCATCTATGTTCAATTCATAAACAGTACTGGCATTGAATTTTGATTGAGAAAGGACATTGGGTCTGTTCTCAATTCCTAGGTCTGGTGCTGTGACCATGGTCAAAGGTTGACCCTTCTACCATTGGAGCTTGCACATATTTTGTTTTTCTTGTTCAGCTTCAGAAACATGGTCTAAAGTCATTATGTTTTCTCAAAAGTATCCTTAGCTACCAAGGGTGTAGAGGTAGAAGAATGTTTTATCCTACTAAGTTGGTCATGTAAGGCTTGAGTAAATTCTGATCTACCTTCTCTAAATAGTTTTTGGCTTATTTTGAGATTTGAAATTGTTTTGAGATTTAAAAACCGGGTTGTTTAGTTTTGAATCAGTTGTCTCAATCGGAGAGATAGTGGAATTCTGTTGATGTTCCTCTATCTTGGTTAATTGTTTTGCAATTGTACTAAGATGGACATTTGTAAAATTATTTTTTTTGAAGGATATTATGTATATCTTTTTCCGAACTATCACTTGGGATTTTGAAAGGTGCAGCTTCTACTGGCTTTTCTAGGTGTGTTATTATTATTTGTCTTAAAGGTGGGTGTTCAGACTGTATTTTTAATCCAGTTGCCAAATCCCATTCTGGAGTTTTATTTCTTGTTGTTATGTGATTAGCATAACTTTGGTTTTGTTTGAAAGGGTAAGAAATTTGGTTTTGTGTTGCATAAATTTCAAACCATTCAAAAAATAAAATATGAGTTTTATTTTGTAAAATGAATGTATAAAATTCATTCTGAATTTGTTTTCTTTGTTTTAGAAAGTTTTTAAAGAACCATGTTCTTTTATTTGTATTTTTGGAAGCATAAAAATCATTATGGAGAATAGTTTTATCAACTTCAAATGCCTTTTCTATGACATTTAATTCATTAACAACATTTTCAGTTATAGCAGAAAAGGATGGCAAAGTTGGTGGAGAAATGTTTGACTGTTCTTCATTAATGTTTTGAGGTGCAGTGTAGATTTGATCAGGTATATTTGTGGAGTAATCAATGTTTTAAAAAGACGTGGTTTTATATGGTTTTCAATTTTTTGAGGTAATTGTATGACTGAAGGGGGTCTCGATGAACCAACATCAGAATATCTGGCACTGGAAGTTCTTGAAAAACTTAGTTTTACTCTACCGTCATTGTATTGTATGACTTCCTTTAAATCGTTGTTTGATTTTGACTGTTCAAGGGACTATGGTCTAACAGCTCCTTCCAGAATCCATTCTTCAGGAAGATCAATATCTTTCCAAATGATGGTTTTTGGAATGACAGTGTTTGCCTTTGTTAAATCAGTTTGTAAAAATAGGGTTTCGCCTTTTTTGTTTTCAATATTTTTGTTGCCGTAAATGCTGAAAACATTGCTTTGTAATGTACTCTGTAAATAATAGCTACAGGAATAGAACCTGCTATCATTTTGTAATTATGAGTTTTGATTTGTAACATGAGAGATTTTGTGATGTTTGGGTCTTTTAAAGATAATGAAAAATTTGGATAACATTCAAACCAAATTGGTCCTTGACATAGACTAGATTCAATTGTACTTATTGTTGAATCTTGAAAGTGCAAGAACCTTGCATCTCGTAGGACACATAGGATTGAAGTGTTTAATCGTTCTCTTGTTAAATGTTTGATACCGAGTTGAACAAGACCTATATGTATGAAATTATAGTTCCTGTTAGTGTGTTTTTGGAGCGTTTTTGGAGAAAGAAGATCAATTGTTTCAAAGGGGTTAGAAAGAAAAACATATCGTTCTTCCGTTTTGATTACATAATCAGTTTTTGAATAGACTAGATTCATAGACCTGATCTTTTTTTATTTTTGGGATTTGCCAATTGTTTATAGATTTTTGGAAGTATTCAATAGTAATTTCTTCACTATTGATATGTTCCTTTTTTCCTGAGAAGTTTTGGGTAGAAGGAGTGGAAAAAAAAGAAGTTCTACAAAAGAGATTATCCATATTTAAAATTTTTTCTTTTTATTTTGAAGAAATTTTCAAATGATTCACTGTCCTTAAACGCCTGTACGTCGGTTTAAACACGAGACTTACAACCCATAAACTATTATTCTTTCAAAATAAACTTACAGAATTTTAAATATTTATAAATGTTATATATCTTATTCCCTCACCAAGTCTGATACCATAAACGTTATATATTAAAATCCTATCAAACCTTTTATGATAACATAATGATTTTAAAAACTATTTTTTTTGATTAAATTGTTTATTTGTCATTAAATTACTTTTAGGAGTTTAATAACAATATCTTGTAATTTAATAGCATTAATAGTTATTAAAAAAACTATTTTTTCATTGAATTGCAATATTATTAAAAGAAACTATAAGAGTTTAAAACTGTATCTTAAAGTAGAATAAATTATTATTTTTAATCATAATATATTCATATAAAATAATAAAATATATATATGTTAAATTATATTTGGCTATTTCATGATAAATTTATATATAGTAATGATTGTATGTCAAATTTATATATAATAATTTTACCATATCTTCTAAGGTAAAAATAATAAATAAATAAATAAATACACTTTAAATAAGTTCAGTCCCGATAAATATATAATATTTCGTTTTTATTTTCTTTAAAAAACTTATTTAATCACGGGTTCGTTAAATGTTTCTTTCAACAATTCAGGTCCCTACTTTTAAGTAATTAATGCGTATCGATTAATTTTTTGAATGAGTTTTTATAGAAATGTTTAAAAGCAACTATCAAAATTATAGACGAAAAATATTTGAGAGAGCATTGTTTGTCTAAAAATTTTAGATGGACTAAAAACGAAATATGGTATATTTATAGCCACCAAAAACTTATTTAACCCTTATTTTTTAATTTGAAGATTTTTTATTTTTTCTGTGTTTTTGGATGAAGATGATAAATATATTAATTTTATTTATATAATTTTTTCAAACAAATGATCAGATATGACTTGACACATCAATATATTTAAAAAAAAAATTAAATTCATAACTATTTTTGTGTAAGTTTTAAAACATAAATGACTTTTATGAGAAAAAAAAATAAAGAACTTAAATGTTACAATTAAAAAGATAAATGATAACCTTTGGGATTCGTTTGATGGACAAGATAGGATAAGAAGCAATATAGAGATAGGATATAATATGGGTATGATAAAATTAGTTTATCGTATTCAGTGTTTGATACAAAACACATAACCAAATGATATGATTTATATTGTGATAAAATGACAAATTTGTCCTTATAATCTATTTAATTTTTTTCTTTCAAAATAACATTCTTATATTTTTTTATAAATAAATAAAAAATGCTAAAAAAATATAAATAATTTATGAAGTAATTTTATATACTTGAAAAATAAAAATAAAATGTTAAAAACATATATTATTAAATTTCCAACACATTGTATCTGATTTGAAACATGAATCAAAGTTTATTATTAATAATTGTATAAAAAAAACAACTAACATAAAACTCAAACATCAAATATGATAGAGAAAAATGGAAAATAGGAACAAAAAAAATAAAACAATAAGAAATCCTCTTAATTGAAAGTTTATTTTTTTCAACCTTTCAATATGAACATAATCAGAAAACAATCATTAATTTTTCTGCAGTTGTAAAATAAATAAATCATAAAACAACAAAAAACATCAGAGCAAATATGAAAAGAGGAAATCAACTCAACGTCAACAATCATAAAATCAGCCCAATATCAACAACATAAAAACAATCATAAAATCAGAGAAAATCAAAAAATTATTTCATCAACACATTAAGAAAAACAAAGTAAATTAGGGCAAATATGAAACGAGGGAAAAATGGTACCTTGGGAGAGGGCAACAATGGAGAGGAGCCAGACGGTGGCGGTGGAGAGGGAAAGGAGAGCGGCAGTGGAGAAGGGAATGGGGAGGAGAGCACGACCGAAAGCAAGGGAGAGAGGACAGTGGAGTTGGGGACTAAAAGTTAAAAAGTGTAGAACACAAATTGGTTAATGAGATCTTGAATTTTGGTACCTCGCACACTAGAAATATGCATATATGGTCACAACTCTAAATAAAAATTACTTGAACATACAAAAATATACAACATTTAATTATTTTAAAAATATATATTATTTAATAATTTCTTTTTCTAACTTTTTTTTTTTTTGAGTGTGGCAAAATTTTGTGATTGTACAAGGTTTTCTTAATCACTAACCATCTCATTCTTGTTACGATACACACAAAAACTTTTACTATCTTTTTTTTTTGTATGTGTCTAAATATTGTTTCAAATTTTTTGTGACTATACAAGACTTTTAACTAAGAAATCGCGACATCAATAATTGAATGATTTTGTTAACGAAAATCTTAAAGTTTCTTTAAGCTTAAAAATCGTAGAAAAGTTCATTCCATTTTAATATGATTTGATTAACAAAAATCTTAAAGTTTCTTTAAGCTTAAAAATCGTAGAAAGATTCATTCTGTCTTAATATATGAGTACAAAACGCTTGAAAATAATTTTGAAACCATTAAGAGGGAAAATCCGACTTTGAAGGAAAACATTTCAAAACCCTCAGAGAGAACTTACTATAACTATTTTAATTAATGAAAGAGATTTCCAAGAGTTTCTTGCAAACACGATTGATAGAAGCAAACAAGCATTTATGATTTGTGACGTTAGCACAAACTAAAACAAAGGTATTGGTTTAGATGTTCTTTGTGAGACAAGTTAGAAAGGAAAACAGACAAAGTTATCCTTTATTTCAAATGATGTTGTTTCATCTTCTAGACTATTTGAACTTTTTACATTGATTTATTTGGTTCGGTAAGAATAACCTCATTTAGTTGTTAAAAATATGGATTAGTAACTGTTTATGACTATACTAGATAGACGTAGGTAAAATTCTTAAATTACAAGGATGAGTCGCCTAAAGTGGTTAACTACATCTCACAAACAAGTGCAAAATGAAAAAGGATTCTACATTACAACAATTTATATTAATCATGGTGGTGAACTTGAAAACAAGCCCTTCGAAATTTTTTGTGAAGAAAACACATTTTTATATAATTTTTCTTCCCCTAAAACACCTCAATAAAATGGTGTTGTAGAAAAAAAAAAAAAAACATCTCTGCAAGAGATTGCACGCACCATGATACATGAATTAAATAGTGCAAATTAATCACTTTTGAGCAGAAACAGTAAACACCGCTTGTTATATTCATAATATAATTTTATATAAAACTTATTTTAAATAAGACTCCCTATATAATATGATCAATTAAGTCGTCTATTCAAAGCAACACACTTAACTCTTTTAAAAGATGATTTGATGAACTAAATTGGTGATATTTAAGTCAGATGATGTGAACCAACTTAATTGTATTTGACTATTCTATTATAGCATTAATAGTTAATTAAAGTTTTCTTTTTGAATTCAATTGTGATATAGATATTATTCTATTTTAAAAAGTGTAATAAACTATACCTAAAAATAAGATTAAAGTTTATCAAAATATGATTTAAGTTTATATATGTCTAAATTACTCAACAAGTATCTATCAGTTAAGTTATTGTACTCTATAATTCATTATTAATATTAAATTTCTATACATCATCAATTCAAATATTGATGTTGAGTATTTTCATAGTTAGGAATGGAAGTAAATTTTAAAGTTATATACTCTAATGATCGATATTTGTTTACTTATATTTATAACGGTAAACATATTTTTAGTCCCTAAAAAATTCTTAAATTTTAATTTCAGTCCATAAAATTTTTTTTCTTTACTTATATTTATAAGGCTAAACATATTTTTAGTCCCTAAAAAATTCTTAAATTTTAATTTCAGTCCATAAAATTTTTTCTTCGACTTTTAGTCGTCACAACATTTTCTATAGTCAACTATAAAATATTAAATCATTCAAATTTTTAAGGGTATACATAAAGTTGTCATATTATATTAATTATAAAGCACACAAATTATCATATATACAAGTCAATATTTAGGAATATAAATCAAATTTTACACCTAATAGATATTTATTTACTTATATTTATATGATTAAATATGTTTTTAATCTATATAAAATTTAAAATTTTCTTTTTTAGTCTATATAAAATGTCTTTCAATTTTTACTCTTCACAACATTTTCTTTCAAATTTTTAGTCCGTATAAAATATAAAATAATCTATTGTTTTATAAGAGTTCTATGAAACTTTGCATTGATAGAAGTCTTTGTAATAAATGGGCTCAAAATTTAATTTATAGATCCTTATTACTAATATTTTTATTTCTTGAGCTTTGGGCTTTTAAAGATTTTTACTTAAATTAATCTTTATTAAAAATATTTAAAATTTTTTAGGGAGATAGTTATAATATTAACCATCCAAATTTTAGACTTAACAAGAAGGACTTCAAATACTAACAAATCTAAAAGTCAAATAAATCTTTATAAAGACTAAAAATATATTAATTCTGTATTTTTAAAAAACTTATAATATGTTCGTTTAAAAGATTTCTCGAATAATTCAAAAATTTATGAGAATTTGTAGAATTAATAATTTACTTCATAAAATTTGACGATTATATGGATATCCTATAATATTTATAATGATTTACTAAGTGGAGTAACTCAATTCATAGTCACTTCTAAAGTAATTTTATACCTTTTCATAGTGACATATAATATTTATATAATATATTAAGTCTAACAGGTGTTGCGTCTAGCATCATTTTAGTCATCCAATCTAAAGCTAAATCAGGAACATGAAATTGAGACTTTAGATCTAATAGTCTAATACACATTGATAACTTTGAGTTTGGAGATCCTTCAAATAACAGTTTATTTGTCTCTTTCAAAAGACCATAAAATCTCTGAGCTTCTTCATTCGCAAGTTCATCGGCATCGTCATATTGATCTTCATTGAATGACAAATTAACCCCAACAACCACCGAAATCATATCATTCATCACCTCAAAGTGTTGATAGTTATAATAATCTACACCTAACATGTTAGTACTACTTCAAGGACCTATGTTATTCTCCACACGTGTACTACTATTAGGTGCCGTCGAATACTCTTCCCCATGATTAGTCCAAATCCAGTAGTTAGGCATAAATCCATCTGCATATAAATGCACTCTTATTTCATCGTCACTCTTAAGCCGTCTACATCGACATAAACAACATGAACATCTCATCCCCCTTCATCTTCGACAATTTTCTGCACTCTCGTAAAATTGAGAAAGTCTTCAACCTTGTTAGCAAAACGTTGTTTAAAACCATTCTTTCCAGAAAAATTCCTATCGTACATCCAACTACGGTCTATATCTATATGAGTGTGTATATATATATGTTTATTCTGAAAATTAAATAAATATATAATTATGTTATATATATATATATATATTGATTGCTTTATTTTTCAAAAGCATTATATATAAATTTTGACATACTTTATATGTCAATTAGGGGAGAATTTGCAAATAATATAATAAATTATTATCAAGACTATAATTATATAAACCAAAATAAAATTTTAAAATGATGTTTAATGAAATTTTTCATAAAATAACTCTTTATATATAAACAAAAATAGAGACCGTTAAAGTATATAAATTTTTTGTACGAACTCAACTATAACTCTTTTTAATAACTAACAACAAATATTAATATAATCAATTTTCATAATGTTTTTAAAAACAATAGTTATATTAAAATTAATAAGTTTTACATGTGTTTCAAATTTTTATTTATCATATATTATGTAAACAACATAATTTCTATTTTTTTTAAACAAATCTATAATAACATTTTCGAATGATGAACTTTTTATATTATATTTATAATATCACATATTTTACTAATCTATATTTTAAATGTATAAAATACTAACTTGATGTCGGGTAGTGTCTGACTTGAAACTTTCACAGAGCTGAGAACTCTTCGAAGTAAACACTATATCTCCATAGTCAAAATAAATATTCAATAATATTCATTAAATAAATAACTTCAAATCAAAAATAAAATTAAAAAACTAAATATATAAATATAAACTTACCAAAATTCAAGATAGTAAAGAAATAGCTTGGAGAAATAATTTTTGTAGAGAGAAGGTGGAGAGAAAATTTAGAAAGAAAGTTTAGAGAGAAGGTAGAAGTGAAAAATGATAAGAGCAGTGGAGTGATATTTATAGAAAATTATTGATCATTTGTGGCGGCCAAAGCAACCACAAAATCCAACGGTACATAGGGCATTTGTGGCGGTTTTAACGGTCAGAAAATAAGGAATTGGTGGCGGTCTGGGAGGCCACAAATTGCAACGGAACAATGGGCATTTGTGGCGGCTTTAATGGTCAGAAAATAAGGAATTTATGGTGGTATGAGCGGCCACAAATTACAACGGAACAATCACTACGCGAAAAAACGCATTTTACAACGCTTTTTTTAAGCCATTTACAGCGCTTTTTCAAAAAAATAAGCGATGTGGAAACGAGCGTTGTAAATGATACAACAGCGCTTTTAAACAAGCGCTATAAAACATGTAAATACAACGCGCGCTTGTTATGCACATTTTACAGCGCTTCTTCACAAAAAGCGCTGTAATATGCACCCCATTTATATGAGTTATGGGTGTGCATATTACAGCGCTTTCTCAAACAAGCGCTGTAATATGCCCCAACCATAATTTCATATATGGGTGTGCATATTACAGCGCTTTCTCAAAAAAGCGCTGTAAAATGCCCACCATAATTTCATATATGGTGTGCATATTACAGCGCTTTCTCAAAAAAGCGCTGTAAAATGCCCACCCATAATTTCATATATGGGTGGGCATTTTACAGCGCTTTTCTTGTACATTTTACAGCGCTTTCTCACGAAAGCGCTGTAAAAGGTGCACCATTAAAGCGCTTTAGAACAACATTTTACAGCGCTTTTTAAAAAAAGCGCTGTAAAATGTGTGTGTGTTTTTTTTTTTTAAACGCTGTAAATTAATTATTTGAAATGAAAAGCGCTTTTTAGCTTTTTATGGCATTTTTTTTAAAAAGCGCTGTCTTTTATCTTTGTATCCAAAATTATTTTGATCCAAAATCACTTCACAATCAGTAGAACAGAACATATTATAGAGAATCAGTAGAACAGAACATATTATAGACAATCAGTTCACACAATCAGTAGAACAGAAATCAGAACTCTGTAACTTTATTAACATATATGTAACTCTGTAATTTACAACCTAACTAACTACATTCAGATACATATATACAACCTAATTTACAACCTAATTACCTACATTCAGATACGTATATATATATAACCTAATTTACAACCTAAACTACATTCAGATCCATTATATAATAACTAATAGATCCATTATATGCATATAATAACTATGATCATTTACAGCAATAATAACTATAATACATTATATGCATATATTGTGTCCTATGATCATTTACATATAATAACTAACAGAATATACATTATATGCACTAGCTACCATATAATATTCAGATCCCTTGCCCAGCAGCAAGCTATTTCCCAGAAAATCAAATAATTTTCATGTCAAGCACGTACTGACACCATTCTTCCTTTAATTCCATCAGATCTTCCTCAGAATATGATGGACTGGAATTGGCAAAGTACTGCAATATAAAAATTGAACATATTATATTAATTTAGTATCAAATATATAGATAATTTATATATGAAAATCATATAATGCAAATACCGTACCGTTTCTGGGATAATAGTTTTATTCTTCTCAACAATCTCCTTCATGAATCTCAATATGTAGTACCCACAGTCGATGTTATTTGTTTGACGAGGGCACTTTATTGAGATCCATGTAATGTTATTAGACTTCTGCTTCGACACTTTAGCACCTCTTTGAGCTCGATAAACTTTTAAGGCACTATCGAATGAATAAATGTGATTATTAGAGCATGAATATTTATATATATATATATATAAATATATATATGTAAGAAATAAATGAATATTACTTACGTGTCAAGCATAGTCTTTATTTCGGGGTGATTGGTGTAATCGTCGTGCACGGGATCCAAATAGTATATCACTTCAGAGACCGCATTGATTGCAAATAGCACCCAATGTGCCCTACAACAACAAAAAATTGGTTAAGCAATTTTGTTTATAGACAACTAATAAATTAAATTCTCATCAATTAAAAAAGATAAAATTACGTACCCTGAATTATATGGTGCCAAGAACAATTTATCACTTTCTTTATTTCCTAAAAACATATCTACAATGTAGTTTTTTACATTATCTGGATCGAGTTTCCACATCGACATCTTATATGGAGACAAGAATGAGTATTTATTTGACAGTTTCCTCGTGCACACGACCTTCTCGTACAAAAACCTTCAATGAAAATTTTAAACTAGATTAATTACCAATACATTTAATTAATTACAAATAAATGCAATTAAAAGTATTTTTTACCTTATGTACAAGCTGATTACAGAAGCACTCAGCTCCTTATGTTCGAGAAGTTCGTACATTTGCTCCTTTTCGAGGTATTCAATATACTCATCTCCAAAGATGTCTTTATTCATTTGTACGATGGGCGAATCATTGCTGCTGCCCATGTTCCTTTTTATTTGGATGTCAAGACACGCCCCGTATTTACCAAGGCGTGGCTGACTTTTATTAGGAGCAGCAGCAGCAGCGACCGATTTTCCCCCGATCCAGATTTTTTTGTTGCTGCAAGTTTGGCAGCTTTATTACCCTCCAGCCTTTGTAGTTTGGCAGCCCTATTAACCTCCAATTTTTGAGGTTTGCTGCCTTTTTTTGGCTGTAGGGGTGGTTTATTTATTTGGACCTACAAAAATGAGGTAAAATGTTAGTTTATTGAATCTGAAAAAATGAAAAACCTTAGGCAATAAATGTGACAAACCTTTTCGGGAGATGTAACTGATTTGTCCTTGGGAATCTTTTTTTCGAGGGCAACAAGGTGTGTGGGCCATGCCACGTAACTGCCATAGCGTCGCTTAAGAACTTCATATCTCCATCGTTGTCCGGTATGGGCAACGGTGCAGTTGGTTCGAAAGCAACCGTAGGCGATACTTTGACATGGCCCGCGGGGATCGGAATATTGTGCAATACTTCTCCCGAAGTATTGTACAATATTCCTTTTCCCACCTTCCGTTGAGTCGGCGAGGACAAGTATAGGACACATGTAGTGACACCCTACATCAATAGTTAAAACATAAGTACAGTTAATATATAAGTTTGTTTAATACATAAGTAAATTACATAAGCAAGTAAGTAGTAAGTAATTAATTACCTCGGGAATACGCTTCAAACCGACGTTGCAACTCCCGGTTTCACTCTCCATTTGTATTTCAGGTTGGAGCTGAACCGGAAGTTGCTTGTCTTTATTCGTATTCACCAAGAGTGCCACTTGCTCCGATAAGATTCTGAGCTTCTCTAATACTTCCTCGTTGGAAGGTTTTTGGCGCTTCTCTTGAGGAAAAAAGCTTTTGGGAGTTACGCCAAATCCTTTCCCCTCACTCGACCGGAATACTCAGAGACATTAAACACTTTCCCAAGAATGTCCCTGCACGTATCCTTGTTGCCCTCTTGAGTTTCAGAACTTTGTTCAATCATTTCCTAAAATACATGTAACATTAAAAAGATAAGTTCAATAGCATTTTTAAAATACAATATTAAAAAATATTAAAGTGATAATATACTTACACAAAGTTCTACAACTTTCTTGACATTTTCATTATCAACCACTCCTTCTTTATTAACACGCACTTCCTTCCACAATATATGACGACCCAAGGGTTGATCGGCTTGGGTGTCTTTTCTCTATTCGTTAAAATCATAAACAAAATAATACAAATTAGTTACACACTATAGTTTATAATACAAATTAATTCATTATATAAAAGTGATGTTTAATTACTTACAATTTGTTGTTCAAGGCGTGCATATCCCATACGTGATTTCTTGTATGGGTGTTTTGGGTTGCTTGCCCGTTCGCGCGATTTGCCTTGCTAATATTCTATATAAAAAAAAAATAGCAATTGTGTAAAAAGTTAAAATATGCTATGAATATGAATAATAAAACACAAATGCTAATAAATTAATCACTTACGACAAACGCCGGGTCAGAACGTTTGGAAACAAATGCACTCCATTCATCCTTTGATATATAATGTTGATACATCTTTGGAGGTTCAGCATTTGTGTTTCCTTTTGTATCTTTTAGATAGAAATTTGAGAGATGGGATCTAAATCCACGATGGATTTTCCCAGCAACTCTCAAAACATATGACTTTCGTTCCTCATCAAGAACAAAAGTGGTCTGCAATGAAAACAATTATAAGTAATGTATTTTACAGAAAAAAAATTATAAATGACAAAAGAGTAGATCAAAATATTTACTTGAATGTCATTCCAGATGATATCTTTGGCATCCTTCAACGCCTTATCTCTCCAGTTGTCTATTGTTATTGGGACATTTTGACGAACAACAGCCCCAATATAGCTTACAAACATGGAGCTGTTGGGGTCAACTGGCTGACCACTCTCGTTCCAGCCAACCTAATAAACTCATATAGTAAGTACATGCCCTAAACCCTAAAAAAAAGATAAAAAACAGACAGCAAACAGAGTATAGTATACCTCAAATTTAATGCCATTACTCTGTGCTTTAATCACCTTTTGCATGATAGTTGCACCACGTTTGACTTCTTTTTCGTAAGTCTTAGAGGTGCCAACTTCTTCATTTTGAACTTCTAAATCTTTGTTTGTATCCATTTAACTACAACAAGTTCAACATGCACTTTAGTATAACATCAACAAGCTCAACATGCATCATGCATTATTATAAACAAACTCAACATGTATCAGTATATCTTAAAAAAGCTCAACATGCATTTTAATGATTACAAAAAAATTTATAACATCAATACCTGAATAATGGTTCGAAGAAAGATGAAATGTAAAGAAAAGAGGGAACGCAGAAAGTTCACAGAAATATGGTTCAAAGAAATAGGATATTGAAGAAATACGTAATGAGGGTTACGTATTTCAATGAAAATATATTGTGTGAAATGGGAGAGATGATCTTGGATGGAAATAAGGTTCGAAACGAAGGAGATGATCGTGGAAATAAGGTTCGTAAGGACGGGATGATAGGGTTTGCAAAAGAAGAGAAGAAATGAAGGTTGAGATGATAGTGAAGTTTACGTAATGAAGAGGAAATTGAAGAGGTAACTGTTATATATACGTAACACTTTTACATCGCTTTTTATAAGCCTTTTACAGCGCTTTCACACATAAGCGCTCTAAAAGGCTTATTTAGTTAAATTTTTAAAAGGCTCTTTTACAGCGCCTTTTTCAAATAAGCGCTGTAAAAGACCTCCGTGTGTTATTATGTTATTTGAATGCCTTTTACAGCGCTTTCACACATAAGCGCTCTAAAAGGCTTATTTATTTAAATTTATAAAAGGCTCTTTTACAGCGCTTTCCCAAATAAGCGCTGTCAAAGACCTCCGTGTGTTATTATGTTATTTGAATGCCTTTTACAGCGCTTATTATGTAAAGCGCTCTAAAAGGCTTCTTTATTACTGCAAGACTTGACAATACAATTTAATATAGTTAAATTTTTAAAAGGCTCTTTTACAGCACTTTTTTCAAATAAGCGCTGTAAAAGACCTCCGTGTGTTATTATGTTATTTGAATGTCTCTTTATGTTAATTTTAAGAGGGTATTTTACAGCGCTTTTCCCAAATAAGCGCTGTAAAACATGCATGCAAAACCCACATAGTAGTAACTGGTCACCACAAAAATCCCTTCCTCTTCACCAAACTCTTCTCCTTTTATGCATCTTCTTCACAAACATCAAAGCTTACTCTTTCACAATTCAATCTCCACCTCAACACCCTTTTTATCTCTTTACATTCTCTTTCCTTCTTAAATCGAAACTTAATTGGTATTCAGGATCATTGCCATGTTGCGAAAAATGGGTTTGTGTCTGGTGTTTTTGGGGATTCCCATGATGCGTACAAGGTGTTTGAAGAAATGGGTTTGTGTCTGATGTTTTTTGGATTCCCATGATGCGTACAATGTGTTTGAAGAAATGGGTTTGTGTCTGATGTTTTTTGAATCCCATGATGCGTACAAGGTGTTTGAAGAAATTAGGTGTCTGATGAATATTATTTTTAAAGCCATTTTACAGCGCTTTGGCAAACAAGCGCTGTAAAATGTCTTTTTTACTCACTTTCAAAAGAGTCATTTACAGCGCTTTGTGTGAAAAGCGATGTAAAAGGTATAAAACACTCATTTTTTTATTTTTAAAAGGATCTTTTACAGCGCTTTTTAAGATAAGCGCTGTAAAATATCTCTTTATTTTATTTTTGTGTTTGGTTTATTTGGGTTGGGATGACATTAAAACCTTTTTATCATTGTTTATTGGATTAAAAATATTGTTATCATTGTCTTTATCACAATACTTTAGGAGATGATGAATTATTAGAAATGACTATTAGAATCTCTCTATTCAGTTCAGTTCAGTTCAGTTCAGAAAATAAATTAATCAGAACTTAGTATAAACACTCAATTCAGATTACATGCATATTTACAATAACACAGTTCAGATTACATGCATAGCTTATATAAAACAATTAAACATATACATTAAGATGCCTTTCTTCTTTTCCTGGTGACATTCACATTTGTTTGTCCATTTACAATACGAAACGATGGATTAATCCAAATTCCCTCATCATGATCATCTCTAAGATATAAACCATCATCAGTTGAATCAATTTCATGTGGTTGTTGTGATGTTGCAAATAAAAGATCATTACCAACATCTTCATCATTATTGTTATCATCACTTATTTTATTGGTCGATAGGACAACAGACCATTTATCATTAGAAGGATCAGTGACATAAAACACTTGTTGAGCTTGCGACGCTAAAATAAAAGGCTCGTCTTTGTATCCCACCCTATTAAAATCGACAAGCTACTCTATTTGGATCTTTTGCATTCTTCACTGCAAACTCAACAAACTCCTTCACTCCAATTTCATACTCTTTTGACAATCGATTGGCTGAAATCCATTTCCTATCCATATTATACCACCTATATAAATGCAGTAACAAAAATAATAAGCTTTCAAAACATATCAACAAGTTTCAAAAAGAAACCAATATCAACTAACAATTTCAAAACAGAACAGATCATGTGGTATGCGTTTTTGACAATTTCAAAACATAACAGATCATGTGTAAAAGAGATTTAATATATATATATATATATATATATATATATATATATAACAATTTTTAGTAGATTTAATATATATGTAACAAAATATAACAGATAATGTGTAAAAAATACTTAGACAACGTAGATGGCCGCACAGTACGTAGAGGATATTTAGGGTTCCCAACGTATATAATTATTTGAAAGATGTAGAGGATATGAGGGTTTCCAACGTATATAATTATTTTAAAGATGTATTTTACAGCGCTTGTGAAAAAAGCGTTGTAATAGGTAGTTAAATTCAATGAAAGCGCATGTATTTTACAGCGCTTGTGCAAAAGGCGCTGTAATAGGTAGTTAAATTCAATGAAAGTGCATGTGTTTTACAGCGCTTGTGAAAAAAGCGCTGTAATAGGTTGTTAAATTCAATGAAAGCGCATGTGTTTTACAGCGCTTGTGAAAAAAGCGTTGTAACTGATACGCGAAAGCGCTTCCTTTTACAGCGCTTTTTTGACAAGCGCTGTAAAAGCCTTACAACGTGATGCGCAAACGTTATATGACCTACTACAGCGCTTGTTTTACAGCGCTTTGAATCAAAAGCGCTGTAATAGGTTCCGTTATTTTAAAATATAATTACAACAGCGCTTGTGTTTAGCAAGCGCTGTAAAATGGGCGCTGTTAAATGTCATTTTTGGCGTAGTGAATGGGCATTTGTGGCGGCCTTTGCAGCCACAAAGTGCAACAGACCAATGATTTTGTGGCAGTCTGTGCGGCCACAAATGACTTGCCTTTATGGCAGCCTTTACCCTCACAAAAGGTTGATTTTGTGGCTGAAAAAAGCTCTCACAAATGAGGGTTTAGGCAACCACAAAATCCAGCTAAAATTGTAGTCTTTTGCGATGATTTTTTTAGCCACAAATAAAGACAAATTTGAATTTTTGTATTTGTGAGAGTTTTTTCGGCCACTAATTTGTGAGAGTTTTTTCGACCACTAAATATTTGTAAAGGTGACCACAAAATAAGTAATTTCTTGTAGTGATAATTGTATATAATATTATAGACCCAAAAAACAAATCACATGTTACCATTAACTGATTTTTGTTTTGGAATTAATGATAGCATTAATAGATATCAAAACTTATTTTTTAATTCAATTTTGATTTGATTAGCTATTTTTTAAGATTTTTTTATTGGGTATCCGTATTAAGATAATTCAATTATCAAGAAGAATTGTTTTGATAACTATTTTTTTAAGATTTTAATAACTGTACAACACAATATAAATAAATTATTATTTTTTATAGGAACATAAAATATAATTAAATATATATATATATATATATATATATATATATAAACATATTTGACCATTTTACAATAGCGTTTATAAAATTATTATATTTGAATTCATTGTTATATTGTTATTAAATTATATTAATGTTTAATAACTATACCTCAAAATATGAGTAAATTATAACTTTTTTATTAATATATATATAATATATATATATATATATATATTAAATGCTAAAAAATATTATTTATAATTAAATTGTCGATAGTTATTAAATTACTAGTTTAATAACTATATCTCGTAATATATACATATTTGTTTTTTCCAGATATGTATTATTTCCTATAATTTAGTTTTTTTTTCATTTATGGTTTTTGTGAGGTGTACAACAAACAGTTTATATATATATATATATATATATATATATATATATATATATATATATATATATATATATATAAATTAAAGAAAATACACACGCGAAACTTATTAACAAAACAGTGAGCTTCTTTCGCTATCTTCAAATCCACAACTTAATCACTACCTCCATTTTGATGCATCTTTCTCTCCCCCCACATGAAAAATAGTTCATGATTGTGTCGTTTGGAAACATAATTGCTTAAAAGAGAAGAAGACCAAGCTTGACTACACAACAAGTAATGAATAAAATCTATATATATATATATAACCTCTGCAGTTCATTTCTCTACTCTGCAATTTCAAAATCACCACACACTTGCTCTTTTGATTGTTCCAATTCTTTCCTAGAAACTTTCATTACCTTATACTTCACTTTTTTTTGTTTTTTGAAAGAGTTATTTCGTAATGCAATTTTGTTCCTCTTTTATTTTTATGTTTTATTATTGCACACAAAAAGGACGACCTTCATCTCTATCATCTCTATTTTATTGAAATGTATTTTGTTGGGTGTAAAGTGTGTTGATTTTTCGACCAAGCTAGGTAAGATTTGGAATTTCCAAAATAATAACATAATTTTATTTATTTAAAAAATTACTATTGTCTAATGAAATTTATCTCACAACTTCAGATATCTGCTTTCCACCATTTATTTTCCCAACATTTATGCAACTTGGCACGGAATAGTTATTGGTTCCTTAAGAAAAATTAGAACATGTGCATTTCTAGTCATTTCCCAGTGAACCATTGTAAACATTTTTTGGGGAGCTTTTCTAAATTGCACTTTCGTCCCTTAAAAGGTCATGCGTTTCGCAATTACTTTAATTAACATAAAAAAATAAATAATGTTAGCAACACACTTTTTTAATACAATTTTTTTAATATATTATCTCTTATTAGTTAAAATTTACATGAATCCTATTAAATTCATGAGACTCATATAATTTAATGGAATCTATTTAAATTTTAACCAATCAAAAAAAAATTTAATAAAAATATATATTATAAAGTATATTGTTATTACTCCTCTTGACACAACATTGAGTATCAACCCATGTCATAGACTATTTTTATAAAAGAAACACATACTTATGTCATGTGTATATTACCTTATTGACAACCCAAGTCATCCCTATACATGCTTAAGATTTTGCTATATGTACACATATACATTACTTTACTTACATTTTTTATAAAAAAAAAATAATATTAGAAATTATTAAGCTTTGAAGTTACGTATTGTGAACCCCAGCTATCATTGCCATATCATAATATTTTTCATTATTTGGTGCCACTTGGAATAATTAAAGAGCTAACTTCTTGTACTCCCATTCAAGCCTAGACATGTAGGTGATATTTTACTTGCCTTCTAAATCTCATAGATTTCAACACGTATATTGCGAGACTTGGCAGTAAAGATTATATATGCATGTGGTACCACAATTTGTTGTCTTTTTGTTTTTCATGATCAAATATGGGTAAATTCTAATATGTATCCTGTCTATCGTTAATCTATTTCAAAAAAATATTTAAATTTTTGACAATCACATGTATCGTCTTTTAAAAATAAATGCTAATTATCATTTTTATTTTTGTTATTGAAATAGTGATTTAAGTAATATTAATTTGATAAAAATATTGATAAGTAAAATATATATTTCGTATTAAACTGACATCAACCAAGTCATCGTTTTATTCATAAAAATAAAAAGAGTCACAAACTATAACTTCTGAAGGGTGTTGTCGATTTATTCGTTAAAGTATTGATCCACAATAGACGATTTATAAAAGTAATCCAATGTAAAATTATCCCAAAATATGATATTATTTTTTGCACAAGTCACACAACCTCAAAGGTAAAAATTGATAAATTAGTGACTATAAGTTTTTGGTATGTAAATAATACAAACGTATACATTCTCCCAAAATTTGTGAGATTAATTAAATATTGATAAACATATAAGTTTGATATTCTATAAGTTTGAAAATCTTAATTTTGTCTTAATTAGCAAATAAGTTTGACATCCTGTATGGACCATCACGAATCATTATATATACTTCAAATCTTTGTTTCCAAGGAAAGAAGTGACTATAACAAAGCCGTTTATGATGTAAATGTTAAAAGGGTTTTAAAATCTAATTTTAAGAATGAAGATGTCCAAACACATATATAATTGCAAACCGTACCCTCGAAAACCTTAATAATGTTGAACTCAATCCAACTTCAATAGTTAAACCAGTAATGAGATATCTATAATGATTAATTACCTTTTTTTTATAATTCTATGCAAAAATTTTTTTTATTATATATAATAAAGAAGACACAAACCATATACAAACTTATTAAGTAAGCATTACAAAATGCTAAATAGGCATTCAAAATTAACAAAGAAAATATTAAAAACAAACAAACAAACAATTCTAGTACATTATATAAACAAACAAATCTTTGTCTTAATTCTAGTACATATATATCGACCAACTCGGTCAATTAATTAATCCAATAAAAACAGCGGATGTAGCTGTTAGATTTTGGCTTACATAGCATAGTAGTAGAGCCATATATCACTCATAGTAAATTACAATAATAACCCTGCAAAGGTTTCAATCTTTATGAAAATGTGATTTTTTTTTTTTTTTGATACAAAGACAAATTGGTAGGTACCACATGAAAGTCACACACACAAACACACACACAACTGTGAATTTTTTAGTTCTATATGTGACCATTCCATGAAATTTCAATAGAATTCTAGAATCATCAGAGGCATGGAGCTATAGAATCACTCCACATAAATGTTATAGTTATAGCCATTTATAAGTTTATTATGTACAACAATTTAAACAGTACTTAATTGCATGTAATGTTTTAATTTTAATTATAGCTAAGTACCCTATAATTAGTATGTACCCATAATAACCAACTATTTCCACAAATCAATTGGGCAGCTTGAGTTTGATGTTGATGCATTAATTTCATGCACCATTTCTTGTTTCTCCAAATTTCTGAACTGAACATTGCTATTATCATCCGTGCCATGAAACATGTTATTATTGTTGTCTTTTGAACCATCTTGACTAAGTTGTGAAGCAACAAATTTGTCAAGAACCCTCCAATCAGTAACTTGATCATCCACATTTTGTTCATGGCAATTATTCCCATACACAATACCATGATGAAGATTTTGTTGACCATTTTGTAGGACTTGTTGTTCTTCTAACAATATTGATGAAGGAAGATTAAGAGCATTGAATGTTGGAATCATAGGATTATTAGAGGTTAAATTGGTTGAAGAATTAGGTTGAAGAAGTTTTGGACTCTCTAGAAGTGGTAGTTGAAGAAATTGGTCACGTGGCAATTGGAATTGTAAATGTTCAAGCTCTTTTTTGCAAGGGTATAATGGTAATTGTTGGTAAACCAAATTGGATTGATGAGAGGTTTGATTTGGTGAGTCAACCATGTCTTGCATATTGAAAGAGAGTTGGTCATCATACCAAGAAGGGGAGTCATGTTCACTCATCACTTTGCGCATTGTTGTTACTCTTTTCTTGAATACTCTACACACTACCCATCCTTCTTCCTGATCAAATAAAGTTTAGCAAATATTTAATGTAATAACAAAAATATTTGCCAAAAGTTTACACAAATTTATCAATATGAAAGGTTAGTATAATATTAAGTCAACACAATGCTCCTTAGTCTTTCTTTTCTTTCTTTTATTTGGTTCCTTTCTATTTCAAGATTCACTAATAAAAAAAACAAAATCAGCAACAAAAAAGAAAATCAAATATCTCTATTATTCGCAATTAAATATACAACGATAGGTTTGGAGAAATTTTTTATATTTTTTTTTTCTCTAAAATTTATTTTGTTAATTTAATTCTTATAATATTGATTATATATAGATATATATATATATATATATATATATATTGATATATATTTTTTTGTATTGTCAATATATTTATCATATAGGATTTTTTTATTTTTTTATTTGTATAAGCAATAAATATTAAAAATGAGTATAAGGAGTATTTGAACCGTTACAATAAATATTTACTCTTGATTTTCAAATTATTTGTAAATAAACTCAAGGTGACTATGATTTTCTAATTACAAAATAAACTCAATGTGACTCTTAGGTTTTATATAATATTGAAAATTGAAGATGCATAAAAGGATTTTGTATATTTTCTTAGACATGTTCCATTACAAGAACAAAAGTAGCTTGCATATCCAGTAGAACTTTAGAGAACAATAACAATTAGGGTTTTGGAAAATTTCAATTATGTTTGTACAATCACCATTGTCAAGAAGACATTATCAATTGTATTTGACAATGAACATTACCAATAGCAAAAACTACAAATGCAATTGAAATTTAAAATAACTACATAAATTGTGATAGAAACGCCAAATTAGAAAACTAATTTTATTTTATTTTTGTTTCTTATATATAGTAGAGAATAAAGGGAAGGTCTAAGTATATATTTTGTTTTAAAAGATTAATGATTTCATCACTTGCCTGTGGTGTGCCATTTTCATCTGTTTCAAGTCGATACTCATGCATGATCCAATCTGATTTTTGTCCATTTGGAGCTCTACCTTTATAAAACACTAAGGTTTTCCTCATCCCTATCAAATCATGCTTACTATAAATTGCTTTGTCTCTTCCTGTTGCTTTCCAAAATCCAGCAGTTGTTGCTCTATTTGTTCTTGTTCCAGTTGGATACTTCTTATCTTTATGGCTAAAAAAATACCATTCATTTTGTTCTTCTGTTCCAATTCTGCAAATCTCTTTAAATTCAAAAAAACAAAAATATATCACACAAGTCAACAAAAAATATTTATATATATAACATACCTTTTGAATTAAGGGTGTGTTAATTTGAACCTCTAAAATATAGTCAAAAGGTAGACCTTTACTCTTTCTGATAAAAAACAAATTTTATAATAATAATAATAATAATAGTAGTAATAATAATAATAATAATAATAATAATAAAATAATATATATATATATATATATATATATAATTAATTATAATTTATTAAAAACAGTGAAGTCTATATTTGAATCAGTACTATATAAAGACGGCCATATGCTAGATATATATATGAAGTGTTTATAATAGTATACCTTGAAGATCCCATGGTTCAATTTTGTAAAGGTCAACATCTTTTATGACATCAAGGTCAATCCTTCTTGAAGCAATTTTCTTCCTAAGGTAGTAATCAACAAGTTCTTCATCTGTGGGATGGAACCTAAAACCCGGGGGAACATGAGAAAAATTATTCATATTCTCCTATTTTATTTTGAGTCCTGCAAACATATATCAAATTAAATTAGAAAATTCCACCGTGTAATTTGGTGCATGACCAAATTTAAATAATTCATTAATATGAAATTAAAATGAATAAAGTAGATTTTGGCTAAATCAAACTTAGATAAGTAGACTCTGGCTTTATGTAATCATATTTTTAATAATTTGATAATGGTGCATGGATCCAATTTTTTGTAATATTTGTTTATGTATTTTTATTTTATTTTGTATTATGATAATGGTGCATTACGATTGAAATATCTTTTGTATTATCTTTAATATATATATTTATATATATATATATATATATATATATATATATATATATATATATATATATATATATATATATATATATATATATATATATATATGTAGAAAAAAGGCATTGTTAAAGAATTTGATTTGCAAAATAATAGACTATATTTCCAAACTTTAGTGTTAGGGAATAAAATCTGTATTTTACTATGAGAGGAAAGGAGTAAAACCTCAGCCAAATAACTCTTCCGCTTGATAAGGCTATTTTGGTCTTTTCAATTTTCAAGTTTTAATTTTTAATTTTTAATAATTAAAAAAAATATGGTTATGGTCATTAGTATTAGTTTTTTCACTCATGTAACATTAGCTTTGAATATTTATGGGATGGGTTTTGACTAAACGAATTATCATAACTCCTACAAATTGACAACAAAATATAAATAATCATAATAGATTAGATTAGAGTATTCATTGTACTCATTGTTCTATATATTTATGGTAAATGCTAACCTATGCCACAAGGACATATTTTAAGGTATCATATGTAGAAATTTTATTTTAAAATTTATGCATTCAACTCATTTAAAATTAAAAAGTGTTTGTTTTCAATAAAAAAACTCTATTTTTATAATAGTTATAGCACATGTTAACAAAACCATTTAAACTATTATTCTTGACTCGATTTTTTTGCTTTTGAGATTAATGAGCATAAATTTAAAACCTAAATTTCATATAAAATAAATAAATAGAAACATAATAACTAATTAGTGTATATACTCACCTTCCATGTCATCAAAATGTGATAATATAGTTTAATTTAATTTTAACAAATATTGGAAATGATGAAAAAATAGAATTAATAAAATTTTGCTTCCAATAATATTGTGTCATGATATATATGACATATATATACATGTATAAAAGCATGATCGTGATGATTATGCATGTGAAAATGTTTACACAGTCAACACACATGTTATAGACATGCACAATACTTACTAGTACTAGATGAACATACAAGTGATTTCCACTCATTGTGATTCCCACTAATTTATCACCCATACTTCTAAAGGATAAAGTTCATGCTTGAATCTTATTGTGTTTTACATATTCTTAAGCAAAATAAAACATAGGGGTTTTAATAAAGGGTGAGAATAGCAAAATAAATGCGAAATCTCTTTTTATCCCTTTTAGGATTTCTAGCAATCAAGATCTACAGTGTATAAAGTTAATTTTCAATCTCTCTTGAAAAGATTGCACACATAAATTCTTTAGAAGAAAGACAGAATTAGAAAAAATAAAATTAGTCACGAAAACTAAAGATATAAATAATATATTTGACTACAACACTAATTATTTTGTTCATTTACAAAATAATGTGGTAATAAATTAGAGAAAGATATATTTTAAATTTTATCACTTATTAAAAAGCACCAATTGATGATTTTTTTTAAAACAAAAAACAAAAAAAGCAATAAAATAAACAAATAGAAAACAACAATTGTTAAGATTTAAGAGAGCTCACAGATCAAGTAGCAAGTTGGTGTAGTCACAGATCTTCCTCCAAATATTAGTTGATGAATATATCTATATATATATTTATATCTCAAATTCACTCCAAAAAATAGAGAAGAAGCTCCTAAATCAGACAAAGATATTCAAAGACAAAACAGGTACTATAAAAAAGTTCAAATAGTACCAACCAACCAACCAACATAGATATAACTATAACTCCTCGGAAATTGAACCCTTTAAACTTTTTTGTCTTCTACTTGTCGGATCAGATCCCAAGGAAAACAACAAAAACAAATTGAAAAGAAAAGTGCAAGAAAGAAGAAAGAAAACAGAAGAAGAAGAAGAAGAAGAAGAAGAGAATGCAAAGGCAGATAGGGTTAAATAATAAGAAAAACAAAACCCTAATGATACTTGTCTTTGTTTTCTCGCAAAAACAATAGAATCATCACATCATCTAGCTCATTGTCTTTCACTTTCGGTTGAGCTGAATTGGTGGAAAAGCTTTATTAGAGCAAAAAAAGGTGGTGGAAAAATGGAAGAGGTAATGGCAAGAAACTGGTTAATTATTTCTACCAGCAATTGATAGAGACTCAAATGAACAAAAACAAGTGAAGAAGAAAATCTAAGGGTTTTCTATTTTTTTTTTTTTTTTTTATCTCTAGAAGAGTCTAGCTCTTTCTATTTATTTTGCAAACTTCTTATACAAGATAAGATCTATAGAGATATAAAGAGAAGAAAGAGGGAAGAAGAACTATGAGCATATAGACCAATCACTAATCTTAAAGGGATACATAACATAAGTGACAGAAAATAGTAAATAATTTTTTAAGGGTTGTATTGGTGGTGGTGACGTAATAGCACAGCCAACCCTTTAGAACCCTTCCTTTTTGCAAAAAAAAAAAAATCTACAATATATGTTTGGACTTTCTAATACTCCCTCTAGGAACAACTCAGTTATTTAATCATTTTATATATATTAAAAAATATATATAAAATAAATGAAAGGAAATATTATTTTTATTAAAAAAATTATTAAGTATTGATGCATTATCAAAATCGTTAATTCATAATAGAAGATATTGCATTAAAAGTGATTCAAATAGTATTAATTAAATTAAAAAAAAAAGTACATTAAAAATTGAAAGAATCTTCTATTTTGACATAACTTTTTTCTACAAATAGATCACTCTTTAAAGAACGGACTAAATAATTAAGATTTTGATCTAAAGATAGATCATGATATTTATAATAAATTTTAATAAAATATTATATCAACTCTTATTTTTTATTGTTATAAAATTTATTTTTGGTTTATATCAAATACACACATATGTTTGATTTTAGAGCTACATAATTGAATTTAACACATTTTTATGTTTTTTAATAAAATTAATTTATTTTTAAAAATTGTTTTCAGGTTGAAATTAAAAATTAAAGATTTTACATGTAGAATTAATTTATAATCTTAATTTTATTGTAGAATTTACTTTTAATATATATATGTATTTAAATATAATTTACTTTACAGTTAATTTGTATTTATTATAATCAATTTTATACAATTAATTCATTTAAAATTAGAAAAGATCAAACAAACACACAATCATCACTCTCTCACATACAGAAGAGGCATGGTGGCCCCTTTAGGCCCCCCCTACTCTATTCTTAGTCCCTACCATTTTCCACCATCTGAAAAATCTGAACTGTAATTATAATTAAAGTTGTGATGATGATCTTGGAAGTGACATTGGATCTCATGGATGTTCTTTGGTTCTCATATGCCAAATATTGAAAAGCTTGCTCATGGCTTCTCTTCTTTGTCCTTTTCTTATTAGTTTTGTATTGCTAGTGATGGTAGTTCAGCTTATAATTAGGATAATGATACAATTTTTGCAGGCCTTGCATTCATCTCAAAGAATAATTACACTAACCATTTACCATTATATAGTTAATAAAGACATTGTTGGATATTTTATATTTTAAAAAGAGATTATTAACTATGATCATGTAAAATGATTTGCTTAAAAGTCAAAAGGGAGAGAGTTTTGGAAATAAAGCTTACAACAATTTGGTTTGCATGAATATAAAGCATTTGGAAGAAAAGAAATAACGGTGTGTTTCAATGTTCTAACTTTGGCAACAAAAGTTAATTTTAGAAAAAAACAAAATTCTTTGTCATGATCTAATTTGATTGTTTTTTTATAAACATAAATTTTTAAAAATGAAATATAAGGTGGTGGAATTTTAACTGAGTTTAAAAATTCAGTATCACATTGGTTTGCTAACCTACTTGTTTGTATTGGATTTAGTAGGTTTTTTTAAACCATACTTTTGGTATCTACATTATATTTATAGTTTTAAATTACGGTTCGTAAATGTAATTATTATTGTAATATTGTATATTTTACAATTACCGCAATTATATTGTCAATTATAATTTAAGTCGCATCGATTGATTTATCTACATTTTTCGATTGATTTATCTACATTTTTTGCTAATATAATAGTTTATAACATAATTACAACTGCAATTTAAAATTTCGGATGTTTAGGTATGCAACATTTTAATGGAGGCAATATTTGGTTAGTTGTAGCCAGGCTTGTACTAGTTCTTATGGCTTGTAATTCACCCGAGTCCTTGTTCACAAAACCTTAATTGAATTTGAGATTGTAGCACGTGATCTTCAATTGCAGCAAGTGTTGGGTTATGGGCCTGTAGGATTTTCTTTTGGTTGTAGAGTTTTAAAGCTTTTAGTAGTATTAGTGCATTCTGTTTCAGAGTGTTCTGTTTTGTCACTTTTGATCCGTTTGGGTCCTTGTGGGGTACTTCGTGTGCTCCATGTTCGGTAGTATTAAGAAATTTCACTTTTGAAAAGAAAAAAATCATGTCCATGAGATTTTGAGTATCAATGTAAGAGTGATGAGTTTGATGCCTCTACTCAAATTATAGATAGTCTTTAACATAAAAATTAAAGATTATATAATAATTGATTTATACAAACCAAATTGAATTATAATAAAATTAGTTATAGATGTATTTATTTACACGAACATGTAATAGTAATATTCAATAGTAAGAAGAACATTTATCCATATATTAATCTTAATGTTAAATATATATCCTTGTTTTTATTTTTTTGCTGCAAAATCATTAATAATTTGTTACAATCAAGATTATTTAAAAAAATTATTTTCAATTGAAATCAGCGCAAGACTATTTAATTTGTTTTATGACATTGTAGGTCGTAAATAATATTTAAACAATTTCAAATTCTAAAAGCTCATCTCAACAGATGATAAGAAAACTCAATATTAGGAGAACAATTGAACATTTTAAGAAAACTCAATATCATAAAATTTTATTTGATGCAATTGTTGAAACAAAATTTCACTCTCAAGATCATAAGAAAGGTCACGTTTTAAATAAGTTTAAAGATTTTTGTAATATAATTTTAAATTTTCATAGAGAATGACATACGTCTTTCTATACAAAATAAAAATCCAAAAATCTTCATGTATGTTCTATATTGCTCAATTCTTCTATTAAGTGAGTCAATTTTGTATCTACTAAATATAAAAAATAATGAATCCTAAAAGATTGTTTAACAAACTCAAGATTTGATTGTTTAACAAATTTGTTTCTTAGCTACAAACGATGGTGACTTGGTACTTTTGTTTTTCTTTACCTAGAGTTTCTTTTTTAGATTGTCTAATATTTGAGTTGAGAGTTTATGGTGCATAAAAAAACTAAATATTTAATTTAAGTTTGAATATGAAAGAATATTGTTTTATAAGATAATAAAATACTCTCTTGAATCCTTTTTATAAGGAACAATTGGGTAAATAAAAATTAATGTACAATATAAAAAGAATTAGATGGGATAATGTTTTTTATTTAAATTTATTTTAATATAAAAATATATATTTTCTTATAAAATACCTTAGTTTAACAATTGAGTTTATTAAAAAAAATTATTACCTTCAAAATTTAAAGTTCTTTTCAGCAGTACCTCTCGAACAACTTCCAATCCCTAATTTAAACTTTTTAGTACTAATTATACTTGATTGTAATTGTATTTTGTCTCAAAACACCATAGGCTTCACTGGAATTGTGCACTCGAAATTGGAATTGAATATTACACTTAAAAATAATATACACACATGCAAAAAACAAAAAAACATGTACACCTAACTCCACGGCTGTTTCTTTTAGCAACATGTTTATGATAACATGTACGACTATTGGGTTGTTTACAAAGATTGTAACTTTTGCATTGGGTTGAGTACACTGGTACTCTATCTTAATGAATGCTTGATTATCAAAATATATATATATATATATATATATATATATATATATATATATATATATATATATATATATGACATGCATAATATGAGTACCTACAATAATTGGCTTGCAGTAATAAAAGTGGAAGAGTTCATTAATGTTTTAATGTGATAATTTGTTAACTTGTCGAAACTTACAAAGTGACGAGGGAGGAAATATTTTGTTTTAACGGTAGAAATTATTGATAGAAACTTATAGAGGATTGAACATGTAAGCACCTAGTCTTGTCTTGCTATTTCTTTGCAAAAATTTGGAATTCCATTAGTAATTGGATGGATATCAGCATATATCAAGCTGATTATGGGGTGGAGCATTTCCCTAATTTTTACAATTCTATGCACAATAAAATTTATAAGCCAAGGATGGGGACAATTTGGGTAGCCACGGTCTGGGCACTATGATAAATGTTGTTAAAGACATCTTGTTTTTAGGGAATTTCACAGTTGTGTGAATTAATTATTGTGAAATTTACCGTCTTTTCTAACATAAAAAAAATAAATAAATAAAAAATTACTTCATGGCAAAGCCGATCCATGTGGATGTCTAACACGAATTTTAATATGAGGTCAAATGAATTTTTAATATGAAGTCTAAAGCGAATTTTCTAAATTTTAATTTTAACATAACTAAATTAATATAATTAATGTCATATAATATTTCTTTTTCAATTGATTTAATATTGTTGAGATAATATTAAATTTAAAAAAGATTTATATGTTTTAATTTTAAAAATATTAAAAAATGAAGTTTTTTTAACAAGTAAAATTGTTTTTGAGACAATTTGATTAAGTAAAAGTTTTTCTATACATAAAGGCATAAAACAGTTACTTTAGTAACTTTTGGTTGTATTTGCAAAATAGTTAACTATATTTCAAATATAATGGATTACTTTATAGTAAGACTGACCCAATACATGTGAATGTCTAACACAAATTTTAATTTAAGGTCTAAAACGAATTTTAATATGAATCAGAACGAATTTTTTAAATTTTAACTTAACATAACTAAATTAATATAATTTAATATTTCTTTTTCAATTGATTTAATATTATTGAGATAATATTAAATTTAAAAAATTTATATATTTTAATTTTAAATTTTTTTAAAAAATGAAGTCTTTTTATTAAGTAAATTTTTTTTTAGACATTTTAATTAAATAAAAGTTTTGTTATTGGTGGAGCCATAAATCAGTTACTTTAGTAACTTTTTGTTGTGTTTGTAGAACAGTTAACTATATTTCAAATATAATAGATTAGAGTATCCTTTGTACTCTCTATTAATAACATTTGTATAAAAAAATAAACGAAAGATAATGTACTGCTATGCTAAGTACAATGAAAGTTGAATTCTAATTGTCTGTTCAATTTATTTTTCTTATTAAAAATAAAAAATATTGTAATAATTGAATTAAAATAAAATATCAATATACTTATTGTTTAGAGATTAGTTTCAAGGTATTTTGTCCAAACAAAATCATTGTATTTCATCAAGAACTATAACGGAGCAATAAAAGATGGAAAGATGTCAAAAAATAAATTAACTATGATCCGAAATGTGATTTCCTTAGTTAAATTATGAACAACCACGTTTACTTATTTCCAAGCAAACTTAACTATAAAGTTTGAATGATTATGAATAATTAATCTACAATGATCAATAATAGATCCAAATTTTGATCAATAAATCAAAAGTCAAGCAAACTATATCATCAACTATTTGCGTGGAACCAATAAAAAATCACTTTTGACACTCCAAACATTTCAATCAATGAAAAGCAAGAAACAAACTTCACCTCTCCTCTCTTAATCATCTCTACACAAATTCATACATGACTCATTTCAATTGAGTACATTTTCTTTTATCGATTTACACTATTATTTATGGCTTATTAATTTATAGAATCTCATATAGGAAGGACAAAATGATGTTTATATTTTTAAATGTAATATCATCAGCAATGACATATTAGTATGTCATGTTTTCATTATTAAATTTGAATTAGGCTAAATATCACTTATAGTCCCTTAACTTAATTTTAGTTAATGTTTTAGTCTTTTATCTTTTTTTTTTCCCGATTTAGTCCTTTATTCCTAACAATATCAAATAAAGTATGAAAATATGAGTTTATTTGAAGATTTGCGTTGCGAATTTGATGAAATTTGTATTATATTGAAGAATATAATTAATTTTATGAGTTTTGTTTGAATTTTTTTTTTTTGAATTTTTGTATAAAAAAGGATAACATTGTTGACATTTTAAAACATAAAATATCAAACTGTCACTTAAAAATTAAAATAAAGGACCAAGTTGGGAAAAAAAAAGATAAAGGACTAAAACGTTAACTGAAATTAAGTTAAAGGACCACATATGTAATTTAGCCTTTGAATTAAAATAGGCAAATTACACCGTACAATCATTTAAATTTCATGAAAATTATAGATTAACCATTTATTTTTTTTAACAAATTAGTCCTGTAACTTTTTTTTTAGTATTAAATTCGTTCTTTATATTTATGAATATTGGATCGATGATCCTAATTTTAAATTTGTAAAATTGAAACTCAAAATTCTCCTAAATTTTTCAATAAATTTATGTAATTCTTAAAGAATTTTGATTGTAATGATCTTAAGAATATAAATCATCAATCAACTTTAAGAAAAATAATTAAATAAAAGAGAATTCATGTGAAATACATACTGAAGTTCTTAAAATTAAATGAAAATTTTTTTAATCAAAATCATGAAAGCACATGAAAATTTAGTAAGTTGTTCTCATAATAAGATTTTAAAAATTTCTAATTAAAAATGATTGAAATAAGGTTAGAACTACAAATAGTTCAATATTATTACATTTCTAAATATAAAAGATTAACTTATTGCACAAAAAAGTTAAAAATGAATAATAATAAAGAAAAAATAATATGATATTTAGTAGATCCCAATATTTTTTTACACTCTAAAACTCTTCAAAACTATAATAATAAAGAAAAATGAATAGAGAAAATGAAAAATGAATTTTATTTTTAACTCATGAGAAAATGAAAATGATCTTGAGCTCTTGACTACTAAAAGGTATTTTGCCATTAAAATATATGACAAACTTATTGTGGGCAACGGCGTTTCCATCACACTGTCTAGCTAGGGTCATAAACTCATAATTGATGCTATATCTATATTAGCACGTCTCACTGTCACAAGTGGTCGACTCATTACGGAATTCAGATTCCGCCCCAACACCTCAACATTTATTCCGTTCCGTTTTCAGAGATCACATGGCACCTTTTGTTTGTTTGTTTGTTTAGTTTAAATGCAAGTCATCTATTTTGAACTTTGGGATCTCCTATTTTTCAAATCATCTTTTTCTTTCTATTAATAAATTAATGTAATTTTTTTTTTGTGTTTATTATTTTTTATTATGTGGTAATCTTATTAATTAAATAATATTTAGATGATATTTTTAAATTCTCTACAATAATTTCGAAGTCATTATTATTATAATTAATTTGATTAATAGAAAATCAAAAATCAAATTTAAAAATTAAAAGACAAAAAATTTATTTTATACAAAATAAAAGAATTAAAAGTATATTTAAATCTTTTTTATTAATCAGAGACCACATACCTCATCAGTTATTTATAAAAATATAATAACACGAAGTGTAGATGTGATATTAGTTATAGATATTAATCATCAGCTAAACTTTGTTACACTACGTCTTGCATTCTTGTTTGCAATTTCGTTCTCTCTATTTTATTAAAATGATATTAATGTAGTAAAGATTGACCTTAAATTTAGCTTCTACCACATTCTTCTCCTCGTTATGTATTAAAGATACAAATTAAAAAATTAGCAGTATATACTTGTTTAATATTATTAGTTATTAAGATAAGAGTGTATAATATTAATACACTTTTGGCTTTTCAGGGAAAAACTAGCAAATGTAATCTTAAGCAAAGCATATCATGAGTGCTTCTTTATGAAGCAAAATAAAACAAATGCTTGGGGGAATTGAAAATGATTATATGATTAAAATTGAAGAGAAAGTATATTGGAAGCAACAAAATAGTAGTTAATATTGTTAGTTTTCCCTATTTCTTCTCAACCCCCACAACACCCTTTTTAGGCATTTAAATGAAGTTTTTTGACTTGCAATTTTATAGTGAAAATTTCCTTTTATTTGGTTCACTTTTTATTATCTCTACATTTACTGAAGTAATCGTAAAAGGTTAAAAATTAGTCCAATGACGTATTACACATTTTTCAAAACTATGATAAACAGAGGTCTATAAATACAACTATTTCACTCTTTTTGAGGTCACTAAACCTACTTCTCTCTTCATAAAATTGCATAATCGAGTTTTGAGTAAGGTTTGGAAAGGCAAAATAGATTTTCTTGCATTGAGAAACCATAATTCGACATTGTTGTGGAATGACTTGAGGTTAGAGTTTAATAAATTTCTTCCGCTATACTAATTTATAAGTGTTGTTTGTATTGTGTAACTTGTTTAAACCAATTATAACATAAGAGTCGAAAAATGACACTGAAATGTTACCACAATCCATGAGTTCTAAGGAATCAAATTTGTTGCACAATGTTATGATATGATAGATGAGATGAGATGAAATCTATGGTATCAAATCAAGTTTGGGATTTCATCATGTTGCCTAATGGTGTAAAAGCCAATGGATGCAAATAGGTCTTTAAAACAAAAAAGAGACTCACTAGACAACATTGAAAAACGTAAGGCAAGACTTGTTAGTGGCATTGGTAGCTCATTTGGACTTTGAGTTGCATCAAAGGGATTTGAAAAAACAATTCCTAAATGATTCTCTAGAGGGAAAGGTTCACATGAAACAACCTGATGTATTCTCTTCTAGTGAAAATGATAACTTAGTTTGCAAGCTTATGAAATCAATATATCAATTTAAACAAGCCTCTAGTCAAAGGTATTTAAAGTTTCATGAGGTAATCACTTCATTTGGTTTCGAAGAGAATGTCATGGATCAATGTACATACCAAAAGATCAAAGGGAGGCATATTTGCTTCCTTTTATTGTACATGGATGAATGTAATTGTAAGGTGTCTCCTAGTTAGTTTTTTTTAGACTTAGTGTTTTGAGTGATGTCAACTTTCTTTGTCTTAGGTTGTGCTTTGAGTGTGTGCTCTATTGATTCTCATTCTCTAACTTTGTCATAGACCACTTGACCAAGAAAGATTGCATAAGAAATAAACTTTTATCATGCATAAGCTTACTTACATGTGTTTTAGCATGCATTCAGTTTGAAGCATGATCATATTGCATTAGTAATATTTGAAATTCATTTCAAATCATTTTCTATGTTTTTTTGAATTTGTAAATCGACTTACCCACTTATGAATCGACTCGTGAATTTCAAGAACTGAGTTTTTTAATTTCCAAGGTTGTGAATAAACTCACAAAGATTGTGTATTGACTCATCAATGAGGTAGTGAGTTATTCTCACTGTGTGAATCGACACACAAAGAATCAGACCTCAAATATGATTTTTTTTCAATCAATATGAGTTGAATCACATGTCTTATGAATCAACTCAAAAACTGCAAACTTAAAAATTAATAGTTTTAGGATTGTTATGGAAGTTACAAAGGGTTATTTTTCCTAGTACTCATTTTTCATTTGGTTACCTCTTTCATGCATTATATAAAAAAATTTCTCATCATTCTAAACACAAGAATAATTTCACTAATTTTTCATACTCAAGCATATAAGATCATATTATAAATTGAAAACCCTTTCTTGATCAACTCGGGTCTGCATTCGTATAGTGAAGCGATAAACAACAACAAGTGGATATATTTCGTTGGAGGACTTAGTCCATATACGAATTATCAAGGGGATATAAGTAGATTATGTATCAAGGGCTGAAGAAGTTGTGTTAAGACCAAGTTGGTTTGAATAAATATGACATTAGTTGTTTTGATGATAACAAAATTATTTTGTGGGAAAAATTTAAAGCACTAATGTTCTGTTTAGTTATATAGTTCCTAGATCATGTATTTTATATTACTGTGGGCTGCATTCTCTGATGTTTGATCTAAGTTAAAAGAACACTAAGACTTTGTTCTGATTTCCATATTCTACGTTTGACGAACGCGCTCTGAAACGCACCTCTAGTGACTCTATCTAAAGGTGCACCTAAGAGGGTTGGGGGGGGAGTGAATTAGGTGTTTAGAAATTTTTTTGTTTTTAGTGATCGATTTTTCTGATGTAAGATAATGTATGAAAAAGATGAATGACAGATAAATAATGAACACAACGATATTACCCTAATTCCCTTAATGACCAAGGGTACATCCAATCCTCTTGTACACCATAAAAGATTTTTCCACTAATGTTAGAATATGTACAAATCCCACCCTAGGATCAGTGCTACAAACTTCTAACACACTTCTTAAGATAGCACACCACTATCTTAGATTATAATACTTCAAGAACGTATACTACTTTCAATAATTTCAATGATCTTTTTAACAAATGTTCTTGACTAAGAAACTGAGTATAATATTTGTACAATGATATCAATCCAATAATATTTCAAGTATACTAGAGAACCTTTCTCAATGATGTGAAAATGTAATGCAAATACTTGAAATATGAAAAATGAATTTGAGAATATTTTAGAAAATTATTCAAAGTTGTCCAAGGTTTTGTAGTAGGATTGATTTTCTTTAACCTGAAGTTATGGGGTATTTATAATCCATAGACATCACTTCAGATCAGTGGCAATAGTTCCTAGAGGTTTGATGAAGAAATGCAATGATCCGGAACCATTTCAGAATTGAAAAATTGCATTTTTTCCAGTTGTATTCGACAACAGCTTGTGTGTAGTCGAATACACATCCTTTTAACGTTCAGTTTTATTTGAATTTTGAAGCTTGTATTTGAATACACATTCCTGTATTCGAATACAAATGTTTGAATTTGGCCACTGACTTGGTTTTGTATTTGGCTACACCAAGCGTAGTCAAATAAAAATGTGCAGTTTTAGCTACTGACTTAGCACTCGTATTCTAATACACTGTCTCGTATTCGAATACAAATGCTCAATTTTAGCTACTGACTTAGCACTTGTATTCGACTACACCATCTCGTAGTCGAATACAGATGTTCAGTTTTAGCTACTGACTTGTCTGTATTCGGCTACAACATGTTACATGTTGTATTCGAATACAACATTGTATTTTGCCAAAAATATTATTTTCAAACATTATTTATATATTTTGACACTTTGAAAATCCTTTTGATGCATATGCTAAATGAAAGGTTCTCATGTGCATTTGAAATATAAGCATATTAGATTGTATCATGTACCTTTACGTTATATATCTTCTATTTTGTGTGAACATGGTTGACTTTGATTATTTGACTTCTTTTTTATCTTTTTAACTTTGAACACATTCCTTGGTCTTTGTCTTGATAAAAAACATGTATTTTACATTCTCCCCCTTTTTGATTATGACAAAACTTGTTGTTTGGAGAGACTTTAACATGTTTGAAAGTTTTAAAAATTCTCCCCTAGAATTCATGCTTACTCCCCGTTGATCTTGAGTTCATGCCATCATATTGTAAAATTTTTGAAGACCTACAAAAGGTTTTAACAACAACAACATACCAAATTTTCTCCCCTTTTTGACATGATCAAAAAGAAGGAAAAAAATAGAAAAATATAATTCAAGCATACAAATACTAATATAGTGAAAGCATCACACAAGATATAACAAAATAACATCACATAAGTAAAACGGAATCATGTTCATATAGTACATAGTACATCACAATAGAAAAACCTAGGCAAAGAGTTTTAACAATAACAACATAAAACATTACACAAACAAACTACAACAAAGACATTCCTAGTATCGATCTACATGTCATCATCTGGTGGGAGGTGAAGGTGATCGATTTTGACGGATAGCCCATTGAGTTCATGCAATAAGGTATCATGGTTGTGGGCAATAATGGTCTCCATGGTTTGAAAGCATGTGTTAATGGAGGTGTCCATGTTATGAAATTGGGTAGTGATGAATGTTTACATAGAGTTTAGTTTGTCCATGACCATGCAGTTAGAAACATGATTATCATCAGATGTTGTTGCTTCTGCATCTTCTTCCTCTTGGGCAGTAGTAGAGGATTGGCCAACATCGCCTTTATGAACATATGCCTGAAGCTGTTCATTCCACATGATTTTTCATACTTGGAAGCACACTTAAATCAAGTAAATTGTCCTTGGATGGTTTATACATGACTTCGCTGGAAAAATATACTTTAAAGTGATCCAAAATTCTAGTGACTTCCTTAGCATATGGTAAACCAATAGTATCCTTGGAAGCAAATAAGACGAAGCGGACAAAATACGACCAGTTGAGTGAATATCCTTCAGACATGTAATACATAATATGAAGTTCAAATTCAGATATCTGAGAGTAATTTTCAGCCTTAGGAACCAGAATATAACTCAGAAAGTAATGCAAGAGTCTATAGTCAACGGTGAGATTTCCAACTCCATACCGTTGCCGACCAAATTCTGAACCAGCCTGTGATCTCTTGTGTTCCATGGTGTCTTTGTCAAACTGACACAACAAGACATAAGCATCATATTTTATGACGTTTTCCCATTCACATAAATTTCCTGACCTAAATTTCTCACCCTCAAACGGAAGTTGCAATATTTCACCAATAGTTGGAGTTTGTAATTCAATGATTCTTCCTTTAACTTGAGATATTAACTGACACCCTCTTTCTTGAGATTACAATAAAATACCCTAACTAAGTCAGAATAAATAGGACAGTTATAACCAATTAATTCCTCTAAATGTTGTTCCCTAAGTAACTCAAGAAACATAAAAGCAGAAAAGGAATCAAGAGTACCATACTTAGGAGTAATGAGCCTTTTGTTGGAGAAGTATGTGCGGAACCGGTCAATTTCTTCCGGGAGTGAAGCAAATGAGACAAATCAACCACAATGTCGGTTCTAGCCCTCCTTTTTGAAGGACCACTGCAGCATGCTTGGTTCTTGAGCCTCTTTTGTGAGCATCCATGATGATAGTGAGATTTTCGGATTTGGGGAAAAATTGGGTTTTTGGGTTTGAGAAATTTGATTTTGAAATGAACGTTGTGAGTTAAGATTGATCTTAAATGCAATGTATGTTGATATAATAGTTGAGTAACTTGTTGCTAGTATGAGAGGACGAGATTTTTGGAAGAGAGGAACATAAAGACGGCTGCTGTATTCGAATACGGAAATGCAGAAAATAACCTAAAAAACGTGAAACAACTTTTATATTGAGAAAAACGCGAACCTGTATTCGACTACACACTTGTTGTATTCAAATATAGGTTGTTCTGGGAACGTGTATTCGACTACACACTTGTTGTATTCGAATACAGGTTGCTCTGGGAACGTGTATCCGAATACGTATAATGTGTATTCAGCTACAACATTAGAAATTTGTTTTCAAGCCGAATTTTTCACAAAAAATCAACATGTAAAGCACATTTTCATAAATACAAAAACACATAAACATCAAAGAATCAATTTTATCAATTATATCAAGTGAAGTTTTTAGATTTTGAAGAGAAATGACTTACAAAGTATAAGTACTTTGCATTATAGATCGTTTTCATTTAAAATGTCAAGTTCTCTTCGTATCTTGTAGAATGAGTCTTTAGGTAGTGGCTTTGTGAAGATATTTTCTAGTTGATTATGTGTATCCACAAATGTTACTTCAACATTGCCTTTGAACACACGATCTCACAGAAAATGATGACATATATCAATGTGTTTAGTTCGAGAGTGCATGATCGTGTTTAGTGGGATGCATCCGAGATCAAGTCCATAGTCATATAATTGTTGCTTGAGCCATAGAATTTGTGCGCAACAACTTCTTGCTACTATGTACTCTGCTTCAGCAGTACTTAGAGTCACACAAGCTTGCTTTTTACAGGACCATGATACTAATGCATTACCTAAGATATGACAAGTGCCGCTTGTGCTTTTCCGATCAGTTTTACATCCTGCGTAGTTAGAATCAGAATATCCAACTAGACTGCATATGCTACTCTTTGGATACCATAAGCCAACATTGGTTGTTCCTTTCAAATATTTCATAATTCTCTTCACTACTACAAGATGTGATTCTTATAATCTGCCTGAAATCTTGCACACAAGCAGACACTAAACACAATATATGGCCGGTTGGCCGTTAGTTATAAAAGAGACCCAATCATACCTCGATATTTTGATATATCTATTGAAATATCAGATTCATCTTTATCTATATAGCTTCCGAAGTCCATAGGAGTTGCATTTTATTTACTGTTTTCCATCTCAAACCTTTTTAATAAATCTTTACAATATTTTGCTTGATTTATGAAGATGCCATTCTTGAGTTGCTTGATGTGGAGTTCAAGAAAATAGTTTAACTTTCCCATCATTGACATTTCAAATTCTCCTTGCATCATTAATGAGAATTCTTCACGTATTTCATTATTGGTTGATCCAAATATGATATCATCAACGTAGATTTGAACCAGTAAAGTGTGATCATTAGTTATTTTAATGAATAATGTCTTATCAACTTTACCCTTTTCAAACCCCTGTTCACCTAAGAAATTACGTAGCCTATCATACCCAACTCTTGGAGCTTGTTTCAATCCGTAAAGAGCTTTCTTTCATTTGAAAACATGTGAAGGATTCTTGAAGTCTTCAAAGCCAGGTGCCTATTTGACATAGACTTCTTCATTAATGTAGCCATTGAGAAACACACTCTTGAAATCCATATGAAACAATTCAAAATTCATAGAACAAGCATAAGCAAGTAATAATTGAATTGCTTCTAGCCTTGCTACCAGAGCAAATATTTCATCAAAGTCAATCCCTTCTTCTTGATTGTATCCTTAAGCAACCAACCTTGCCTTGTTTCGAACAACTATACCATTTTCGTCTAGTTTATTTTTAAACATCCATTTGGTATAAATGATGTGTTTATTTCCAGGATTAGGGATAAGTTCCCATACTTTTCTTATTTCAAATTGGTTTAGTTCTTCTTGCATGACAAGTATTCATTGATAATCTTTAAGTGCATCACCAATCTTGGAGGGTTCTATTTGAGAAAAAAATGCCATATTTAAGCAAGCATCTTGGAGTTTGAGCTTTGTTGTCACTCCTTGGTTGATATCACCTATAATATTTTCAATGGGGTGATCGGGTTCTCCATTCCATAGGAAGATTATCATTTTGATCTTGTTGCTGATTGGTGACTCCATTCTCTTGATTTTGTTGATCATCTTGATTGTTTTTGCTTGTATCATTACTTATAAAGTCATCATCATGAGAGATAATTTTGTCCTCTTTCAAGGGGTTAGCTTCATCAAATGATACATGCATAGATTCTTCGACTAACAAAGTTCTCTTTTTGAAAATTCTAAAAGCTTTACTAGATAATGATTAACCAATAAAAATACCTTCATCGGCTTTTTCATCAAATTTTCCAAGGTTATCCTTACCATTGTTCAGCATAAAACACTTGCATCAAAAAATGTGAAAGTGAGAGATATTGGGTTTTCTACCTTTGTAGAGTTCATATGGAGTCTTCTTTAATATTTGACGAATTAGAACTCGTTTGGATACATAACAAGCTGTATTTATAGCATCTGCCCAAAAATATTTTGGTAAACTTGAGTCGCTTAACATGGTTCTTGCAAGTTCTACCAATGATCTATTCTTTCTCTCAAAAAATCCATTTTGTTGAGGTGTTCTTGGTGCAGAAAAGTTATGGAATATTCCATTTTCTTCACAAAATTTTACAAAAGAGGAATTTTAAAATTCTCTACCATGATCACGTCTTATTGATACTATTTTGGTTGCTTGTTCATTTTGGACTAGTTTGGCATAATTTTTAAATGCTTTAAAAGCTTCATTTTTATGTGCCAAAAATAAGGTCCAAGTGAACCTTGAGTAATCATCAACAATTACTAGTCTATATGAATTTCCTCCAAGACTTTTAGTTCTTGATGGACCAAATAAATCCATATGTATCAATTGAAGTGGTCTTGAGGTTGATATGATATTTTTGGGTTTAAATGAAACATTAGTTTGCTTACCCTTTTGACAAGCATCATATAATTTATCCTTTATAAATTTCATCTTTGGTAAGCCTACAACAAGGTCATGCTTGACTAACTTGTTTAAATGATCCATATGGATATGTGCAAATCTTTTATGCCATAGCCATGCATCATTGTTGTCACTTACCATAAGACATTTCATTTTTAAGGATAAATCATCAATATTAAGTATAAAAATGTTTTTAAACGCTTACCAACAAACTGAATTTCATTTGATACTTTCTTTTGGATAATGCATTCATCTTTGTTGAAAGCAATTTTGTAACCTTTGTCGCAAAGCTGGCTGATGCTAATCAGATTGTGTTTTAAACCCTCAACATATAAAACATCTTCAATTGAAGGAGAATATGATGTACCAACTTTTTCCAATAACTAGAAATTTTCCCTTGTTGTTATCTCCATAGACCACATAACCTTTTGATTCAAGAGTTAGAGCTGAAAATTTTATTTTGTCACCGGTTATGACACCCTGAACCCAAATTGAAATAAAAAGTAAAATGCACTAGTTTTAAAGAGATTCGCAGCGGTTCCAAAATAGAGTATATATATATATTTTTTTTAAAATACTTTAAGGTTCAAGACGTCACATTCACACTTACACAAAATGCTTGCATAAAAATTTTCAATAAAAAAAATTCTTAATATCGAATATAGTTGATGTTCATTAAATAAATACTTTTATTATAAAAGCAAGTTCTAAACTTAGAGACAATTAATTTCTACCTCTGAATAACCGATAAAAATAACATAATTGATCAATCAAATTTACAAAAATTTAAATTGTTCATAACTCAACAAAATACAAAAAATTACTCCCACCCAATATCACCTATTCAGAGCGGGGATCCCCAATAACCTGAAATAACTGCGCTCTCGCAAGCGCCAAACACAAGCAACGATGGGTGAGCTTCGAAAACATGTAATAGTATAAAATAACTGAGAAGAACACGTAAAAAAAATATTAAACACCGTATCATATCAAATCACAACCAACAAGAATAATCAAGGTAAAACATTGATACAATCCACAACATCAAGTAAGTAAATACACAAATCAAGTAATGTTATGCATGCTCTTATACTCTAGACTCCTCCTCTTTCTTTGGTACCATTCTAACTCTGAAGTACTTGGTTAGGAGGCTCGATACTATGCCACCACGCAAGTGGACGGACAATTCAAATTGGCCCTATCCTCATAGATCCCCTCAACTCAACCCGAGACACATATATGTAACAGTCGAGGTAAACGTGTGTTGCGTGGTAGCTCCCGACATTTGGAGTGCTACCTCCAAGTCACCTAGGAATTCCCCACCCGAATACCTCCAAGGTCTAACAATCTTGCCTTAAGGCTCAACAGCAGACCGCCACGATCAGGCTCATTCAGTTGTACTTCCCCATAATCACTAGGCTTGTCAGGCCCTACCTATATGATGACCAAATAATCTCCACTTCAAAAATTATCAACAACTACTTTCTCCCCCTCGTTGTCCTAGGTTACTTACTCCATTAAGAGAACTATCATTGGTACAGGTCGAATTCGTCACTATTCAATTAAACACAATATGCATTTCATGATATTCATCAAGGTGGTAATATCACAAGTCAAGGAGCACACATCGTCATTGCAGATTTCCATAGTCATACATTACATTCAGAATTTATCATCATGATACGTCATCTCAAGCAATAAATGGTCTAAACTCACATATAATAATAATACTAGATCATTCACACACACCACATCATTTGCAAGGCAAATAATTACAATTCATCACATTTTATATCATATATCAATATCAAGGATAGATATAAACAAAACACAGAATGCATCAAATACACAATTCTACAATAATTCAACTATCGCACGATCTTCAAAAATCAAATCAAACAACATTCTATAAAAGTTTCTAATTCATATTTTAACCTCTCAAAATTCAAGTTTGCTCATTAGTCAATTATTACTCAAAGGGATTCTGCCATACGTAGCGAGCCCCGAATGAATTGTGGGAAATACGGTATTCTCGTTCATCTCACTTAATTTATACTCATGCATTCGAACTCACTCTTACCCCATACCTCAATTTGACGCTTCCATAAGATATAAGGACCATAATGATTTTCAGCAACCATGAGATGTTGACAACACGCAACAAACGAGTCCAAACGCATCGACGAATTTGCAGAGTCAATGAAACATGGCTGATAATTTTCCCGGGGAATAAAAATCAGCATTATATAATTAATAAAAATATTAAACAAAGAAACATATTCAAAATATCATGAAACATGTTATTAGAAAAGGTCTCACCGACAAACTGGGGCGCCGACAGGGTCCGGCATCAACTTCACCGAACACGCAAATGAGTAGTGCTTCTTGAAGGTTTCGACGAGAGGAATCCCAAAATGATGTCAGTTTTACAAGATGATGAACGTGTTGGCCGGAGTTTGGCAACATAGCCGCGGCGAGGGTGAAAACCCATTTTTTGAAGTATAACGATTGGCGATTTCAAGCATAGGTAATGGAAGATGGTGTTTTGTGGAGTCCAAATATGATCTCAGTTTTCGTTGGTGATAGTCGTGGTGGCCTGAATCTTGATCAAAATGTGGAGGTGTGATTTTTGACAAAGAGGAATAGGGCGTTTAAGTTTGCGATTCAAGTTGGGAATAAAAGAGAAGATCACAACGATCACAAATGTGGTCTCGGTTTTACACGAAACCTGGTATATAATGGTTATAATTGAAGAGAGAAGGTGAAGAAGACATAAGAATGGAGGCGGAGGCGAAGTCTACGAAGAAGGTGAGGACGCATACTTCTGTTCTCCTTCTTTTTTTTTTCTCTTCATTTTATTATTGTTATTATTATCATTATTATTACTATTATTATTAATAATTGGATTTTAGTTGGAGTTAATTCATAAAAACACATTTGCTCATTTCTTTTATTTTTTATTTTTAAAATAAAACCAGCAATTAGCAAAACTATTTTTTATTAATATATATTTATATTTATATATATATATATATTAAACACAATTTAATTTCTAAAATATTACTAATATTTTTAAAACTAATACCATATAAAATAAAATAATTTATTTTATTAATCTTTTAAAATACTTTAATACTCAAAATTCTCATATTCCAAATAATCACTATAATAATACTTTTTTTTTATACTAGAATTAAAATATTATCATCATTAGAAAATAGTCGAAATTGTAAAATAAATAAATAAAACATCAAAACTTTATATTTATTACTAAATCATAATAAATATATATAAAATCACAATGTTATAACAAGAATATAACAATAAAGGAAATCGAACACAATATCATTACTATTCCAAGATAATTATTTTACAAAATAAATAACTAAAAATAGAAAATAGTTATAAATAATTTAAATATAAATACGTGTATACTTAACATTAGTCAAACGCGAAGAAATTATTACGTTAATTGGATACGCGTATATACACGTAAAATCACATATAATCTTTTTCTTTAAAATATTTCACTAAAATAGTATTATTTTTAGAAAAATATAACTAAAATAATATAATAAAAAAACATTTATTATTTATAACACTCATTTAATATAATATGTATCAAACTAGTACATCATAGAAATTATCCATATAATGAAAATTAGTAACAAAATTTATCAACATCTACTTTAAAATAATTTTAATATCAAATTAATTATTTAGAATCTTATTTAGTTAATAAAATAATTTATTTTAAAATTTAGGGTGTTACACCGGTCATGTGTTTTGAGCATCCACTATTCAAGTACCAGATATTAGAGGTATTTTGTTTGCATACCTACAAAATTAGATCATGATTTGTGAGGTACCCAACGTGCTTTGGGTCCTTGAGGATTAGTACCTTTCTTAACCCACACATAATGCCCATTTGGAACAAAAAAGTTTCTAAAATGACAAGCATTAGGTGTGTGACCATTTAGACCACAATAAAAACATGTAGGAGTATATTTACTTTTATATGTATGTATATGAGATCTCTTTCGAATTATTTTATCTTTAAAATGATGATCTCTTTGTATAATTATAACTTTCTCTTTGGATTGGTCACTTGCTTTAACAAAGATCGTTTTATTTATACTTGGTTTATCAAATTTTGAGTAACCAAGACCACTTTTGTCATTTGAATATCTTTGCATATTTAAAACATTTTCCAATCCAACTTGTCCTTTTTCATATCTTTCAATTACTCTATTTAATTGGACCATTTTGAAAGACAAAGAGTCACACTTATTGCATGTAAAATTTTGTTTTAATTTTTCAGAATCCTTTTCCATAGTGACAATTTTCTCTTGAAGAGATGGAATTTGTCTCTTTTGAGTTGACACTATTTTAAACAGTTTTTTACATTCCATAAGTAGTTCTTTAATTGTATTTTGAGCATCATTATATTCAATAATTAATCCACTATTACTAACCTCTTCTTCTTCGTCGGATTGATGTGATGCCATCAAGGCGATATTTGCGCATTCGTTATTTTTCCGAATCCGAAGATGAACTGACTTTGTTGTCCTCCCATGCGATATATGCCTTTTTGAATTCTTTCTTTTTGAGAGTATTTTTCTTGATAGTGTTTGGACATTCTATCTCTGTGTGTCCTTGCTTTCCACACTCAAAGCAAGTGAAGTTATGGCTTGAATTGAAACATCCTTCTTTTTGAAACTTTTCCTTTTAAAGGTTTTATCGTTTTTAAGAAACTTACCATATTTCTTTACAAGGAAGGTTATGTTTTCATCTTCATCTGAAATCTCATAATTGATTTGTTCTTTTGATTATGCTTTCAAGGCAATGTTCTTGGTCTTCTTTTCTTGACTTTCATCCTTTTCTAACCTTCCAAGTTCGATTTCATGTTCTTGAGTTTTCTGAAAAGTGCAGAAAGAGACATCTTTGATAAACTTTTCTTTTCAGAAATTGCTGTTACTTTCAGTTGCCAAGCCCTTGTTAAGGATCATAACACTTTGAGGTTTAACTCATCATTAGTGAAGATTTTTCCATGTGCCGGCAAGTGGTTGGTTAGGTGAGAAAATATTTTCTGTAAGTCCAAAATGGATTCTTCGGACTGCATTCGAAATAATTCATATTCTTGAGATAATGTGTTAAGTTTGGAACATTGTACCTCAATAGTTCCTTCATGTGTTACTTGAAGTGTATCCCAGATTTCTTTAGCCGTTTTGCAATGTGACACACGAAAGAATTCATCCGTTCCAAGTGCTGATTGTAACATATTTTTGGCCTTCTTATCAAACAACACTTTCCTCTTGTCATCATCTGTCCATGAAGCATTAATTTTTTATTCTTCTTTATTGTTGATGATTGTTTTTGGAACATAGGGACCATTTTCTATTGCATCCCAAATATCATCTCCTTGTGCCTCAAGATATGCTTGCATGCGTATCTTCCAAAAGTCACAGTGTTCACCAACGAAACATGATGGTTTATTGCTACTACCACCATCGCTAAAAACATGTTGTGTGGAAGCCATTAAAAAGGATCGACGAGAAAATTTCTGGAACTTGCTCTGATGCCAATTGTAATTACAGAGGTCAACCTAAGAGAGGGGGGGGGGGGGGGGTGTGAATTAGGTGTTTAGAAATTTTCTTGTTTTTAGAGATTTAGTGATCGATTTTTCTGATTTAAGATAATGTATGAAAAAGATAAATGGCAGAAAAATAATGAACACAACGATATTATCCTGGTTCCCCTTATGACCAAGGGTACATCCAATCCTCTTGTACACCATAAAAGATTTTTCCACTAATGTTAGAATATGTACAAATCCCACCATAGGATTTCTGCTACAAACTTCTAACACACTTCTTAAGATAGCGCACCACTATCTTAGATTATAATACTTAAATAAAGTGTACTACTTTCAATAATTTGAATGATCTTTTTAACAAATGTTCTTGACTAATAATAGTTGTACAATGATATCAATCCAATAATATTTCAAGTATACTAGAGAACCTTTCTCAATGATGTGAAAATGTAATGCAAGTACTTGAAATATGAAAAATAACTTTGAGAATATTTCAGAAAATTGTTCAAGGTTTTGTAGTAGGATTAATTTTATTTAAACTGAAGTAATGGGGTATTTATACTCCATAGACATCACTTCAGATCAGTGGCCATCGTTCCTAGAGGTTTGATGAAGAAATGCAATGATCAGGAACCATTTCAGAATTGAAAAATTGCATTATTTCCAGTTGTATTCGACTATAGCTTGTGTGTAGTCAAATACACATCCTTTTAATGTTCAATTATATTTGAATTTTGAAGCTTGTATTCGAATACACATTCTTGGAATCGAATATAAATGTTTGAATTTGGCCATTGACTTGGTTTTGTATTCGGCTACACCAAGTTGTAGTCGAATACAAATGTGCAGTTTTAGCTACTGACTTAGCACTCGTATTCGAATACATATGTTTAGTTTTAGCTACTGAATTAACACTCGTATTCGACTATACCATCTCGTAGTCGAATACAAATGTTCAATTTTAGCTACTGACTTGTTTGTATTCGTCTACAACATTTTATTTTTCCAAAAATATTATTTTCAAACATTATTTATATATTTTGGCACCTTGATAATCCTCTTGATGCATATGCTAAAACGAAAGGTTCTCATGTGCATTTGAAATACAAGAATACTAGATTGTATCATGTACTTTTACAATATGTATCTTCTAATTTGTGTGAGCATGGTTGACTTTGATTGTTTGACTTCTTTTTGAGCTTTGTAACTTTGATCACATTCCTTGGTCTTTGCTTTAATTGGGTTGCCTCTAATGCATACAACCAACATTTGTTTACTTTTACATCTGATTTTCTGCCTCTGTAACACCCCAAATTTTATAATAAACTACTTTATTAATTAAATAGAATTTTAAATAATTAATTTGATGGCTAATATTATTTTAAATATATGTTGATAAATTTCGTAGCTAATTTTTGTTATATGAATGCTTTCTATGATGTGTTAGTTTGATACATGTTATATTACATGAGCGATATAAATAATACATATTATATTTTGTTATTTGATATATTTTAAAAAATAGTATTTTAGTGTAATATATATTTTAAAGAAAAAGATTTTATGCGATTTTACGTATATATACATGTACCCAATTAATGTAATATTTTTATGTGCGCTTGACTTATGTTAAGTATGCAGATAGTTATATTTCAATTATTTATAACTATTTTCTATTTTTAATTATTTTTTTATAAATAATTATCTTGATGTAGAATTGATATTGTGTTTGATTTCGTTTATTTTTAAATACTTGTTATGGTATTGTGATTTTATATATATTTATTATGATTTAGTAATTAATATAAAATATTGATGTTATATTTATTTATTTTATAATTTTGACCATTTTCTAATATGATGGTATTATTATAATGTGAGTATTTTGAGAAATAAGTATAATTGTAGAGATTATTTTAAATGTGAGAGTTTTGATTATTAGTAATATATTTTTTTTTATATTGATTATTTTAATTACTCTAATTTATAAAATATTAGTAATGTTTGGAAAACTAAAAGGTGTTTGGAGGAATATTAAAAAGGAGATTAAATAATTATTAGTTTTATTTTAACAAAATAAAAATAATAATAGTAAAGTATAAATAAAGAGACCAATGGGTTTGACTCTATGAACCCTAATTGTTAATAAAATAAAACAAACAAAAGAAGGGAAGGGAGTTGGAAGGGCAGCCGTAAAAGCCAAAGAGGAAACACAACAATAACCCTATCGTTTGACACCGGTGATGTTCCAGAAAACTTTCTCCATTTTCGCCCAAATTTGAAATTCTTTATTTTGCATCGTTCTCCTTCACCGTAAGTCCGATTTGAGTGAAACCAACGCCAAAACGACCGTGTGAAAAGTGGCTATATTATCCAGTGATTGGTTTTCTGATTTTATATCGATTGAAGGACAAAGAGTCAAAGAGCAAAGACTGTTTGGGCGTCGAATCATATTCATAGGTGAAAGCGTCGAAATAAGGTAAGGGGTGAGCGAGCGTTTGAATTCATGAGTGTAATATATTGTGATATGAACGGGAAAAACCGTATTTCCCAACGATTAATCCGGGGTTCGCTACGTATGGCAGTAGCCCTTTGAGGGATAAATTAATTAATGTGAAAATATGGAAATTGTGAGATTAAAATATAAAATAGAAATATTTGTAGGGTGTTGATTGATTTAATTTGTTTGAATGTGTGACATTTGATATTATTGTGATATTTGATTTAATTTCGTTAAATGTGTGGCATTTGATATTATTGTGATATTTGATTTAATTTCTTTAAATGTGTGGTGTGTGATATTATTGTGATATTGGTTGTTGAATTAATTTTATGCATATGTTTGATTAGATGAGTTTAAATGATGTTATAATAAAAATAGATGTGTTGTGATAATTATATGTAATGATGATAATGTATGATTAATAATGGTGATGTGATAAATTTGTGATGAATATATGTGTTGCTGTATGATTGACGATAGTGATTCTATAAATTGTGATGAGTTTATGTGATGATGATGATGATGTGTGATTAATTATAGTGATGTTATAAATTGTGATGAGAATATTGTGATTTCAATTTGTGTCTGAGATGACGGTATTAATGGAGTATCATATACCAACGAGGGGAGAAAATAAATATTGTGAATTTGTGAAGTGGAGATTATTTTGTCATCATATAGGTAGGGCCTGACAAGCCTAGTTATTCCGGGGAAGTACAACTGAATGAGCCTGATCGTGGCGGTCTGCTGTCGAGCCTTAAGGCAAGATTGTTAGACCTTGGAGGTATTCGGTGGGGAATTCCTAGGTGACTTGGAGGTAGCACTTCAATTGTCGGGAGCTGCCACGCAACACACGTTTACCTCGACTGTCACGTATATGTGTTTCGGGTTGAGTTGAGGGGATCTGTGAGGATAGAGCCAATTTGAATTGTTCGTCCACCGAGATGGTGGCATAGTATCAAGTCTTCTAACCAAGTACTTCAGAGTTAGAATGGTACCACATTGTGAAGTAGAGTCTAAGCTCATGCATAGCATTGCATTTCCTTGTGATTGTTTTGTTGTGATTGATGTGTTTCAAAGGTAATAATAATTAGATGATTTGATGCATATTATAATGAGATGATTATTTTACTTGAGTGACTTTGATGTTATAGTATGATACTATTTTAATTAAATATTTTGATATATCGTAAAGTGATTATGATGCGGTTCTATTATGATTGTTTGCGTGTTCTTCTTACTCATATTATACGATTAACACGATTTCAAAACTCACCTCCTTCGTTGTTTGTGTTTGACTGACTTGGCGCTGCGTTTGCGAAATCGTAGTTATTACAGGTTAATGAGTCTCGAAGTTCAAGTTTGGGAGAAACCCCGCTCTGATAGGTGATACCGAGAATTAAGAGTTGTAACGTGTATTTTACTTATGTTATTATAAATGACTTTTTATATGAAAAACTTAGTACGAGTAAGTCTTGGGAATTAAATCCAGAAATTCTAGTTGAATCAAGTTCATTGATATTGTACTATTATAATTAAAAAAAACAAAGTTGAATTGTTACATGTGTATTTAGATAAATGTGATATCCTAAATTAGATATTAAAGTTTTTAGTCTCTTTAACAGATTTTCTTTATACGCCGCAAGTTTTCTTCAAATAATTTAGTATATATTATTATAAATGTTATTTTGGGTTTAGGGTGTCACATTAGTGGTATCAGAGCAGGTCTGTCCAATCAGGCCGAGTGGGTTGAGTGTCGATTCAATGTGAGTCAAATGTTAGTCTTGTCAATTGTGTTTTCTTTTGTATTAATTATTTTCATTGTCATGTTTTTTTCTCTCATAATATTATTGTCTTAAGTGTTATATGTTTTTGTATTATTATACATTTTTTTGAGATTGCTAATTAATTGTTTATTATTTGCTAACTCTGATTGTGTTGTGTCTTCTAAATTCCTACATTAGTGAGTAAATAAACCATGAAATTACTTGTTAAGATTTGAGTTAATTTTAATCGTTGACAAGATTATGTTAGTTACTTGTTGCTTATTGCTTGTCTACCTAACTATGATTTTGCACTCTTGTTTTATATGAATAGTTGGAAATAATAATTTTGATTGACTAGCTGTATATTTCACCCTTAATCAATTTAAAATATTTAGTTTTCACATGTATCTGTTTAAAGTGTTTGATCTAATAACTAATTGATAACATTGATTTCCATATGAATTATATGTTTAAAAATTTAAGTATTGACTTTTTTATTAGGTACAGATTATTATTATTATTTTGTTGAAACTCAATTTAGAGAAAAAAAGATGTTTCATTATAAACTTTGAGTTATATAGGAAATATGTCTCTTACGTTTAAAGTTTTAATGTTGACTAAAAAAATTCTTATTTTAATTTTATGTTGGCTTGTGTTAAGAAAAAAATCGATTTTAAATCGTCAATGTTAACTTTAAATCACTTGAAAGTGTTGATGGTTATATCTAGATGAGTAGAGTTTTGATATTGGTGTTGAAAACAATTTAGAATGTTTGTCATGATTTAGAGAGTACGAAATTCATATTACTAGCAATAGTAATTCTTGAATATTAGAGGTTGGTAGAACTTAGAATTTTGTAAAAATGACATTTTGAAGGAGTTAACGTTTACTTATTTTATATGATGAAAATAACTTTTGTTTGAGTTACTCTTGATTATTTTAAATAAATTTAATTGAGTTGAATTTTTATTGATTTATAAAATAACAATAATTCTGTGCTACTGATTTTATTTAATGTTTAAACCAGCTTAACATTTACAACATGTTTACTCTGTCTTGTTTTTCTTAGAAAATTGAAAAGAGTTGTTGTTATGTTGGTTTAGGGGACTGGTGTAAATATTGAATCCTGAGGGTGTGGGGATAGTTATTTGAAATGATTGATTTTTTATTATTATGATATTATGAACTCATTAGAGTTTGACTCGATGTTAGAGTTTTAGAGTTTAAGAACTCTTTAGTGATATACAATAGTACTAATGATAAAATGTATACTAACTGAGAAAGAGAAGTAAAAAGAAGGAAAAAAAAAACAAAGTTTTTAAAAATCTTCTCAACAGTGAAATTCTTTTTGAAAAGTTATCTAAATTTTGAATTCTATAATTGATGTATTTTACAAGTAGATTTTTTTTATGAATTAACCTAACAAAATGGTATGCATTAGATTGGTATGTGTAGAGTGCATCATGATTGATATGTGTAGAGTGTCTCATGTAGATTGGTATGTGTATAGAAACAAAAAATTATTTTATCAATTTTTTTTATAAATTATAAAATTGCAATTTTTATTTGAGACTCAATTTTTAAGATTAGAACAGAACTCCAAATCTTTAAAAATTGATGGTGTGTTATGTTTTGGACCAATTTTGTGGCTTGATTGAAATTGAGGGATGTATCTATAAGCATGTTAAGTAGTTAGTGTGAGAGGAGGCTACTATTTTGCAAATTTATGAATTAGTGTAATTCATTATCATTATCATATGTCTTATGTTTTGTGTCATATTCACTACTTTAATGTATATAGATATACAATATTTTTTTTTGTAAGTTTGATAAAATAAGAAAATAAATTGGAACTATTTTGGAAGTGTTAATTAATTGTAAAATTTCATATCTATCTATATATATAGTTTAAATTTTATTTCAAAATATAAGTTGAAAATAATAATTTTTACAGTGATGAACTATTTAAAAATGTGTTTTTTATGATTAAAATTTGAATGAATTTTTAGAAATCTTATAGATTTTAAAAATATCTGTGATTTATTTTATTTGTATTGTATTTAGAAACGTGAATTATCTTAGTTGTTTTTATTTAGACTTGAATTAATGAAAAATAATTTAAAGAAAGATTTGGAATTCTCAATGAATTATTTTTGGGGTGCTAAACGTTTAGTGATATTTTTTAATAATAATTTAAGTCTAGAAATTAATTTTTAGAATGATGTGTAACCTTGAAAGTGGTTTTTGCACTACGTGATTCAATTTGGTTTGATAATGTATTGTATCTTCTAGTAAATAATTATTTATCTTATCTTCTACTTGAAAAATCTATATATGCTTTCATTTGTTGTAACTTTTAAGTGATGGTTAACTCAAAAGAAAATTTAATCGTGATCAATTTGGAGTAGTTAGACCTCTATGAGAATATGTTTCATTTTTTGAATCCTCGTTTGAGTTATGAGATGAACGTAAAATATTGGTGCTAATTTTTGGATTAGTTATTTGAATGTGTATATGATTATGTAAATAGTAAATTGTTCGTGTTTCAAGTGTTTTAATTGTTGGGAATTGTTGTATAGAGTTAGAGTAGTCGAGAACATCTAAAAGTGAAATAGTTCTATATTTCTTCAATCGGATTATTGATTATATATTGATACTAGTGTCATTTCCTTGTTGTTGTAACTAGTTGTAAATTACCAATAAATTATTGTCAATGTGTAATTAGTGAGTTTTTAACTTGAAGTAAGGAGTAGGAGTTGTGGCGCCGCCTTCGCACTCTTGAACCACGTTAAAGATACTTTTAATTATCCATATTAGAAATTGAATGACTGCAGTTATAGTTCCTTAAGTAGTTGACTACATGAGTAGGAGGGACTAGCTACCCCAATGATTCATCGTCAATAAAAGAGACAACGATAACTCGTTATTTTGTTAAAAGTACCTTTTAATTTTATTTTTAATAAGTTAAAAAAAAAATTATGTCCATTGCTATATCAATTGAATGAATTTAATTATTAAATATATGTTATTGGAAAAATAGTATCTCTATCATTAGTTTCTTTTTTTTTTTCCTTTCTCCTTGATTATATACAAAATGTTTTTATAGAGTAATTGATTGTAAATCTATTATAATATTATTAAATTGTTAGATGTGTTTAATATTTTAAAACTTGCTCTCTTTCTCAAATCTAAGTTAAATTTGTTGAATGTTTTGGTGATAGGATTTAGACTTTATTTTAAGGAGTAAAACTAGTAATATTTTGTTTGAAAGAAATAGTTGAAATTGACAACGTACTTGAAATAAGTTTCATTAAACCAAACTAAATGAACTACGTTATTATTGACAACATCTATATGTATATTTTATTTGTAAATTATAGTGAGTAACTCTATGATATTTTATTTCATAATTGAGTGATAAAGGTCATAGGTATTTTATTTCATAATTGAATGATGAGTATTATATGTGTTAATTGATTTATTTTGTCATGTTAGTCTATCATGCTATGTTAGTTGATTTTTTACTTGATGTTCTTAATTGAAGATTGAATGTCTTAAATATGTTATAGACTAAGTTTGACTCTTGAGGGTGATAAGTTGGATATTAGTTCACTCACCGAAAATTTCGAGGACGAAATTCTTTAATAAGGGGTGAATTGTAACACCCCAAATTTTATAATAAACTACTTTATTAATTAAATAGAATTTTAAATAATTAATTTGATGACTAATATTATTTTAGAATATATGTTGATAAATTTTGTGGCTAATTTTCATTATATGAATGCTTTCTATGATGTGTTAGTTTGATACATGTTATATTACATGAGCGATATAAATAATACATATTATATTTTGTTATTTGATATATTTAAAAAAAATAGTATTTTAGTGTAATATATATTTTAAAGAAAAAGATTTTATGCGATTTTACGTATATATACATGTACCCAATTAATGTAATATTTTTATGTGCGCTTGACTTATGTTAAGTATGCAGATAGTTATATTTCAATTATTTATAACTATTTTCTATTTTTAATTATTTTTTTATAAATAATTATCTTGATATAGAATTGATATTGTGTTTGATTTCGTTTATTTTTAAATACTTGTTATGGTATTGTGATTTTATATATATTTATTATGATTTAGTAATTAATATAAAATATTGATGTTATATTTATTTATTTTATAATTTTGACCATTTTCTAATATGATGGTATTATTATAATGTGAGTATTTTGAGAAATAAGTATAATTGTAGAGATTATTTTAAATGTGAGAGTTTTGATTATTAGTAATATATTTTTTTTATATTGATTATTTTAATTACTCTAGTTTATAAAATATTAGTAATGTTTGGAAAACTAAAAGGTGTTTGGAGGAATATTAAAAAGGAGATTAAATAATTATTAGTTTGATTTTAACAAAATAAAAATAATAATAGTAAAATATAAATAAAGAGACCAATGGGTTTGACTCTATGAACCCTAATTGTTAATAAAATAAAACAAACAAAAGAAGGGAAGGGAGTTGGAAGGGCAGCCATAAAGCCAAAGAGGAAACACAACGTTTGACACCGGTGATGTTCCAGAAAACTTTCTCCATTTTCGCCCAAATTTGAGTATGTTATTTCATTCATTTAACTAATCAATTAAACATAATTTTTCAGATTTTTAACAACCCCAATTTCTCTCTAAAATACTCGACTTCTCCGTTTGTAGAATTCGTTATTTTGCATCGTTCTCCTTCACCGTAAGTCCGATTTGAGTGAAACCAACGCCAAAACGACCGTGTGAGAAGTGGCTATATTATCCACGGATTGGTTTTCTGATTTATGGTAATTTTATTTGGCCGATTTTCAAATTTAGTTTTTAGAATATCTCCTCATAATTTATTTTTGACGTTTACCCATAAACTATCGAGTTAGATCGATTGAAGGACAAAGAGTCAAAGAGCAAAGACTGTTTGAGCATCAAATCATATTCATAGGTGAAAGCGTCGAAATAAGGTAAGGGGTGAGCGAGCGTTTGAATTCATGAGTGTAATATATTGTGATATGAACGGGAAAACCGTATTTCCAAACGATTAATCCGGGACTCGCTACGTATGCCAGTAGCCCTTTGAGGGATAAATTAATTAATGTGAAAATATGGAAATTGTGAGATTAAAATATAGAATAGAAATATTTGTAGGGTGTTGATTGATTTAATTTGTTTGAATGTGTGACATTTGATATTATTGTGATATTTGATTTAATTTCGTTAAATGTGTGACATTTGATATTATTGTGATATTTGAATTAATTTCCTTGTGATTGTTTTGTTGTGATTGATGTGTTTCAAAGGTAATAATAATTAGATGATTTGATGCATATTATAATGAGATGATTATTTTACTTGAGTGACTTTGATGTTATAGTATGATACTATTTAATTAAATATTTTGATATATCGTAAAGTGATTATGATGCGGTTCTATTATGATTGTTTGCGTGTTCTTCTTACTCATATTATACTATTAACATGATTTCAAAACTCACCTCCTTCGTTGTTTGTGTTTGACTGTCTTGGCCCTGCGTTTGCAAAATCGCAGTTATTACAGGTTAATGAGTCTCGAAGTTCAAGTTTGGGAGAAACCCCGCTCTGATAGGTGATACCGGGAATTAAGAGTTGTAATGTGTATTTTACTTATGTTATTATAAATGACTTTTTATATGAAAACTTAGTACGAGTAAGTCTTGGGAATTAAATCAAGAAATCCTAGTTGAATCAAGTTCATTGATATTGTACTATTATAATTAAAAAAAACAAAGTTGAATTGTTACATGTGTATTTAGAGAAACGTGATATCCCAAAATAGATATTAAGGTTTTTATTCTCTTTAACAGATTTTCTTTATCCGCTGCAAGTTTTCTAAAAATAATTTAGTATATATTATTATAAATGTTATTTTGGGGTTTAGGGTGTCACATTATCCACTGATTGGTTTTCTGATTTATGATTGATTGAAGGACAAAGAGTCAAAGAGCAAAGACTGTTTGGGCGTCGAATCATATTCATAGGTGAAAGCGTCGAAATAAGGTAAGGGGTGAGCGAGCGTTTGAATTCATGAGTGTAATATATTGTGATATGAACGGGAAAACCGTATTTCCAAACGATTAATCCGGGGCTCGCTACGTATGGCAGTAGCCCTTTGAGGGATAAATTAATTAATGTGAAAAATATGGAAATTGTGAGATTAAAATATAAAATAGAAATATTTGTAGGGTGTTGATTGATTTATTTTGTTTGAATGTGTGGCATTTGATATTATTGTGATATTTGATTTAATTTCGTTAAATGTGTGACATTTGATATTATTGTGATATTTGATTTAATTTCGTTAAATGTGTGGCATTTGATATTATTGGGATATTTGATTTAATTTCTTTAAATGTGTGGTGTGTGATATTATTGTGATATTGGTTGTTGAATTAATTTTATGCATATGTTTGATTAGATGAGTTTAAATGATGTTATAATAAAAATAGATGTGTTGTGATAATTATATGTAATGATGATAATGTATGATTTAATAATGGTGATGTGATAAATTTGTGATGAATATATGTGTTGCTGTATGATTGACGATAGTGATTCTATAAATTGTGATGAGTTTATGTGATGATGATGATGATGTGTGATTAATTATAGTGATGTTATAAATTGTGATGAGAATATTGTGATTTCAATTTGTGTCTGAGATGACGGTATTAATGGAGTATCATATACCAACGAGGGGAGAAAATAAATATTGTGAATTTGTGAAGTGGAGATTATTTTGTCATCATATAGGTAGGGCCTGACAAGCCTAGTGATTCCGGGGAAGTACAACTGAATGAGCCTGATCGTGGCGGTCTGCTGTCGAGTCTTAAGGCAAGATTGTTAGACCTTGGAGGTATTCAGGTGGGGAATTCCTAGGTGACTTGGAGGTAGCACTCCAAATGTCGGGAGCTACCACGCAACACACGTTTACCTCGACTGTCACGTATATGTGTCTCGAGTTGAGTTGAGGGGATCTATGAGGACAGGGCCAATTTGAATTGTCCGTCCAACGGGATGGTGGAATAGTATCAAGCCTCCTAACCAAGTACTTCAGAGTTAGAATGGTACCACATTGTGAAGTAGAGTCTAAGCTCATGCATAACATTGCATTTCCTTGTGATTGTTTTGTTGTGATTGATGTATTTCAAAGGTAATAATAATTAGATGATTTGATGCATATTATAATGAGATGATTATTTTACTTGAGTGACTTTGATGTTATAGTATGATACTATTTAATTAAATATTTTGATATATCGTAAAGTGATTATGATGCGGTTCTATTATGATTGTTTGCGTGTTCTTCTTACTCATATTATACGATTAACACGATTTCAAAACTCACCTCCTTCGTTGTTTGTGTTTGACTGGCTTGGCCCTGCGTTTGCGAAATCGCAGTTATTATAGGTTAATGAGTCTCGAAGTTCAAGTTTGGGTGAAACCCTGCTCTGATAGGTGATACCGGGAATTAAGAGTTGTAACGTGTATTTTACTTATGTTATTATAAATGACTTTTTATATGAAAACTTAGTACGAGTAAGTCTTGGGAATTAAATCCAGAAATTCTAGTTGAATCAAGTTCATTGATATTGTACTATTATAATTAAAAAAACAAAGTTGAATTGTTACATGTGTATTTAGAGAAATTGATATCCTAAATTAGATATTAAAGTTTTTATTCTCTTTAACAGATTTTCTTTATCCGCTGCAAGTTTTCTTCAAATAATTTAGTATATATTATTATAAATGTTATTTTGGGGTTTAGGGTGTCACAGCCTCTGATAATCTTGTCTAGCGTTTGAATGTCAACCTCTGATAATCTCGTCTAGCATTTGATCATCTGCCTCCGTTGAAAAGTGAACACTTTGATAAAAAAGTCAACACTCAAGATTGTCAATGCTCTAATGGAAGTAATTGCTCTATTAAAGTCAATGCTCTGAAAAAGACAAACTTGTGTATCGTGTGCTCAACACCCTGAATCTGTTATTTTTCTAAAGGGCTATAGGACATACTTAGATTATGATACCTTATGCTATTTCTGTTTCCATATCAAGATATGCAAAATCAACTATAAGGACTATTTATAGACAAACTTTAATGATAAATCAATCTCTGAAAGATTTGATATAAAAGACCATGTTTCATGTTGATTTCTTGCAATCACGAAAATGGCTATGAACCCTAATGCTCTCTATAAAATGACGTGAAACCCTCATTGAAAACATACAACAATATATGGAACAATGTACCACAATACACCCGTCTTACTCTTTTGTTTGTCTAAGTATTGAGAAACAGTTTTATGAGAATACAACTTTGTAAACACCCTCTTGTGAGAGTTATTTAGAAACCCTTAAACCTTTTGTTTTTGTAACCTAGCCCAATAGTGGATGCATTCCTCAAAAACACTATTGTGCTAAGCTAGAAGGTTGATAAGACTTGAACACAGTCAGTTTGACTAACAATTTTTTAGCGGAAGTGTGATTCATTGATTAATTAGTGGATCAAATCCTTTAGGTTGAAGGGATCGAACGTAGCTACAGTTTTTGTGGTGAACCAGGATAAATTGGTTGTGATGTTATTTTATTTTGGAGTTTGGTGGAAAATTTGTTTTAGTGCAAATTGATATACAAATTGTTATAAGATTTTTCTGTTTTGAAATCTTGTATTGGTTTTGTATGTTAAATAAAATTTTGTTTTGAAGATGGGAACTTAACATCTTAGACTTGATTCAATTTCAAGAAAATCTAATATAATAATAGTTTTATTGATAAAGATTCATTGAGTCTTTATTTGATGATTTTTGTAATATTTGATTGAAGTGCTAAAAACCTTTTCTAAAACTATTATATAAGTCTCTATTCAATTTTGTGTTTTTTATTTCGTATACCATCATCGAACCAATTCAATTATCCTATGTGCATAATCAATTGAGTCCATCACATTAAATATTTTAATTTTCGTTATGTCACTCAAAAAAATTTATAACTATTTTTCGGAAGTTTCAAACTCTATTCAACCCCACCCCCCTTTAAAGTCTGTTGTAGGTCATTTCGTGAGTAACAATGGCATCACGAGCTAGTTCTCTTAGTGGTATAAGCTTAACAACCTAATGAGAAACATGAAATGTGAAATGATGTATTATAGATCTAAAGGGCGAGTATAGTAGAGCTCCGATTCTAAAAGGGTATATTGTGTATTAGAAAGAAAAGATTAAAATTCATATCACTGTATATGATATAGATGTTTGGGTAACCATTAAGAACAAATCCTACATTCGCAAGATGATGTTGAATGATATTGAAATTGACAAATCAAAAGAGAATTGACATGACTTAGATAAGAAAAAGGTTCAACTAGATTGGAAAGCTAAAAACATTATTGTGTCTACTCTATGAAAAAATGATTTTCATAGAGTTTACAATTGTTTTACAGTCCAAGATATGTGGAATGATTTAAAAATCACATAAGAGGGTGTAGGTGAAAAAAATATCTTAAAAATAGATAAGTTGACAAATTCTATTGAAAAGATTAGTATGGGGAATGGTTTAGCCAGTCACAAAATGCCAAAATAGTTATATAAACTTGTTAATAAGCTTAATGATCATGGCAAAAACTTTTCAAATGAAGTTCTATTTAAATTGATGCATATATGTGTTCATAATGATTTTCAGCCTATAATATCAAAAAATTGTTGAGTCAAAAGGCTTTAATAATGAGTTGGCCTACAATATTTGAAGAGTTGAAGAAATTTGACCAAGAGTTTAAGAACAATAACACTCAAGAGATTAAAATGAAAAAGAGGAAGAGAAAGAAGGAAGCCAAGGATGGCTCATCATCCAAGTCTTGGTCGTGCATATGTGTGCCTTGTCATGGTTGTGCATCCGCATATAAATCTTGTTGGATGGACAAGTCCACAAGTCTTCAAATCTTCCAGTATTTATTACATGGACAATTCCATAAGTCTTCATCACTTCCTGTATTGATTGAATGGACGAGTCAACAAGTTTTCAAATCTTGCACACACATGTCTACACTTGGCCCCCCATTCACGTGACTTACCTTTGTCGTGCATCTGCTTGGCTTTATTGTGCATCCGTGTATAAGTTTGATATTTTACAAATATAATAGGGTGGATAAGTTCACATGTTTTCAAATGTTTCATTTGAGGTTAAGTGAACGAGTCCACAAGTTTTTGTCTCTTCCAGTCTTGATTGAGTGGACAAGTCCACAAGTCTTCAAATCTTCCACCCACGTGCCTACGCATGGACGTGTATTTGTGTGCCTTAGCTTGGTTGCAAATTTGCGTTCAAGTATTTAACTCTTCTAGTTTAATTTAGTGGACGAGTCCACAAGTCTTCAACTCTTCCAATCCTAAATGAATGGATGAGTTCGTAAGTCTTTAAATCTTCAACCCATGAACCTATGCATGGTCGCGTGAATTGGCTTGGTTGCGTATTTTTGTGCGTTGGCTTTTTCATGCATTCGTGTACATGTATGATACTCTTCAAGTATGATTGGGTGGACGAGTTAACAAGCCTTCAACTCTCCTAGTGTCGAGTCCTCAGATCTTCAAATCTGGTTGAGTGGACGAATCCACAAATCTTCAACCTTTCCACCCATGTCCTTACGCTTGGCCACGCATGCGCGTATCTATGTGCCCGAACTCTTGTTGCGCATCCAGACATCCATGTGTAAACACTCTAGCTCCGCATCCATACATCTAATTGTGTACACTCTAGTAGCACATCCCTATGGTCGTGCATCCACACATCCACATGGATATGGTATGGCCGCACATCCCTCTCCCTATTGTACATGGTCACGCGGTCCACCTTTTATTACTCGTAGCTACGTGGTCCTCTTCCCATTGCACATAGATGCATAATCACTCATCCACTGCAAATGGTCGTGTGGTTCTCCTTCGTTGCCTATAGTCACACGGTCCATTTCTTCCTTTCCTCGGTCGCATGACCCCTTTTTTGCTTAATGCTTGGTCACATGTTCTTTTCCTTTATATACTTAACTGTTATATGTTCCTTGACTTTCCTCCTGATTAAAGCTGTTGTCTTATTCCAGGGATTGCTACGAGGAAATATCAAGATTCGATGAAGAAGATGACTCGCTTGGTCCATCTCCACTCCTCATTGTTTTTCTCACACAAAATAGTGTTGATTGGGTGGCTGGGGACGTTTGTCGGCATAAATCATACTATCTCAACTATGACTCTTTTCGACATTGTTACAAGTATTTGACTCATAAAACTTACAAAGATTGCTTTGAAATCTTGTGGTGTTGTATCAATGAGATTGGTTGTGTGCCGCCACCCAATGAAAATCCAGTATGATCATCTATTTGTTTGATTGCGTTTTTGAAAAGCTTAGAATATGCCTCCCCTTCTCATCCTTTCAATGTAAGCTCCTCCGTAATTTTGATGTCTCCCCATCACAACTCTACCCCCAACATGTGGGCATTTGTGAAATCATTTGAACTTCTATATAGAGTTTTGAGTTTGCAACCTTTCATATGTAAGATTTTACATTTATTTGAAGTCAAAAAAGCACACCCATGACTTTGTTTTCGGTGTGCAACTTACCTCGTCACCACCTTCGATCATGGAAATACTTTAAAAATTGTTTTTATCGTGTCAGTCTGTGCCCTACTTACGCGTGTGTTTTTGTCTTTGTTGATGGGTCATAGCTCTTCCCCTATCTTGGACCCAACACATGATATCCAAGATAAGAATTTCTCAGTTGTCCCCTAGAAAGAAGGAGATGGTCGACAACACTAACTTGAGTACTTTGAGCAATGTTAGCCCGACTAATTTGTTGAATTTAGCAAATAAGGAAGATGAACTTACACCTCTTCTTTGTACGTCTTGTATTCACTTACTTTCTTAATACTATTTCTCATTATTCCATACAAACTTTGAATTCATTTTTAAACAACTTGTGTGTTTTCTTTTTGTAGAACCTTGCAGGATGGCTTCTCTTACAACTTTTGAACTTCGTGTTATCAAAGAACCTTGGAATGCCAATGGTGGGGGGAGCAAAAATTCATTCTTTCGTGAGACCATAGTACTAGTAAGTTTTTAGAATTAAAATAAGAATTTATAGTTAAACAAAGTTCATTGAGATTAAATTGTTTTAATTGAGTAATAAAGTTTGAAGTGTTGCACGTGTACTTTGAGAAATGTGATATCCTAAATTAGTTACAAAAGTTTTTATTTTCTTGGAAACACATTCTCTCAATCCGCTGCTGCTTAAAAAAAATCTAGTATAAATTATTATATATATATATATATATATATATATATATATATTACTTTAGGGTTTACGGTGTCACATTAGTGGTATCAGAGCATGTATGTCCAATCAGGCTGAGTGGGTCGAATGTCGATTCAGTGTTAGTCGAATGTTAGTCGTGTCAATTGTGTTTTCTTGTGTAATAATTATTTTCACTATGGTGGTTTTCCCATTATATTATTGTGTTAGGTGTTATATGCTTTTGTATTATTATACATTTTTTCGAGATTACTAATTAACTGTTTATTATTTGCTTACTTTGATTGTGTTATGGCTTCTAAATTCCTACCTAAGTGAGTAAATAAACCATGAAATTACTTGTTAAGATTTGAGTTAATTTTAATTGTTGACAAGATTATGTTAGTTACTTGTTGCTTGTTGCTTATTGCTTGTCTACCGAACTATGATTTTTGCACTCTTGTTTTATATGAATAGTTGGAAATAATAATTTTGATGGACTTGTTTTATGTTTCAAGGTATTAATCTTATTCACGTAATCTTAATGATCAAATGTCAGACCTCACTAGTTAGTTGTTTTAAAGTTCCATTTTCACACTTAATTAATTTAAAATATTTAGTCTTGATATTAATCTATTTAAAGTGTTTGATCTAATAACTAATTGATTGAAACATTGATTTCCATATAATTATATGTTTAAAGCTTCAAGTATTGACTTTTACTATGTACAGATTATTATTATTTTTGTTGAAACTCAATTTAGAGAAGAAAAAAAAGATGTTTCGTTCTAAACTTTGAGTTAGATAGGAAATATGTCACTTATGTTTAAAGTTTTAATTTTAACTAAAAAATTCTTATTTTGATTTTATGTTGGCCTGTGTTAAGAAGAAAAAAAATCGATTTTAAATCGTGAATGTTAACTTTAAATCACTTGAAAGTGTTGATGGTTGTATCTAGATGAGTAGAGTTTTGATATTGGTTTGAAAAAAATTTAGAATGTTCGTCATGATTTTAAATAGTATGAAATTCATATTATTAGCAATAGTAATTCTTGAATATTAGAGGTTGATAGAACTTAGAAATTTTTTAAAATTGACATTTCGAAGGAGTTAAAGTTTACTTATTTTGTATGATGAAAATAACTTTTGTTTGAATTACTCTTGATTATTTTAAAGAAACTAAATTGAGTTGAACTTTTGTTGATTTATAAAATAACAATAATTCTATACTACTAATTTTATTTAATGTTTAAAACAGCTTAAAATTTACAGCATGTTTTACTATGTCTTGTTTTTAAGAAAATTGAAAAGAGTTGTTGTTATGTTGGTTTAGGGGGCTGATGTGAATATTGAATCGTGAAGGTGTTGGGATATTTATTTGTAATGATTGATTTTCTGATTCTGATATTATGAACTCATTAGAGTTTGACTCTAACAAGTTTTAGATTTTAAGAACTCTTCGGTGATTTACAATTGTACTAATGATAAAATGTCTACTAATTGAGAAAGAGAAGGAAAAAGAAGGGGAAAAAAAACAAAGTTTTAAGAAATTTTCTCAATAGTGAAATTCTTTTTGAAAAGTTATCTAAATTTCAAATTCTATAATTGATGTATTTTACGAGTAGATTTTTTTTTAGAATTATAGTTGTTGTGTTTCCGATATCGAAATGTATATTTGATTTGAATATAGGAAGGTAACATGTTGTTTGTACATCTTTTTTTGTTATATGAATTAACCTAACAAAATGGTATGCATTAGATTGGTATGTGTAGAGTGCATCATGTAGATTGATATGCGTAAAGTGCATTAAGTAGATTGGTATGCGTACAGAAACTAAAATTTATTTAATTAATTTTTTTATTAATTATAAAATTGCAATTTCTATTTTAGACTCAATTTTTAAGATTAGAACATAACTCCAAAATCTTTAAAATTGATGGTGTGTTATGTTTTGGACCAATTTTGTGGCTTGATAAAAACTGAGGGATGTATCTATAAGCACGTTGAGTAGCTCGTGTGAGAGGAGACTACTAGTTTGTAGATTTATGAATTAGTGTAATTTATTATCATAACCAATATGTCTTATGTTTTGTGTCATGTGCACTACTTTAATGTATATAAATATATAATTTTTTTTTGTAAGTTTGATAAAATAAGAAAATAAATTGGAACTATTTTGGAAGTGTTAATTAATTGGAAAATTTCCTATCTATCTATATATATAGTTTAAATTTTATTTCAAAATATAAGTTGAAAACAATAATTTTTACAGTGATTAACTATTTAGAAATGTGTTTTGATGATTAAAGTACGAGTGAATTTTTAGAAATCTTATAGATTTTGAAAATATCCGTGATTTATTTTATTTTTATTTTATTTAGAAACATGATTTATCTTAGATGTTTTTATTTAAACTTGAATTATTCAAAAATAATTTAAAGAAAAATTTGGAATTCTCAATGAATTTTTAGAATGATGTTTAAACTTAGAAGTGGTTTATGCACTATCTGATTCAATTTTGTTTGGTAATGCATTGTATCTTCTAGTAAATAATTATTTATCTTACCTGCTACTTGGAAAATCTATATATGCTTCCATTTGTTGTTACTTTTAAGTGATGGTTAATTCAAAAGAAAATTTAATCGTGATCAATTTGGAGCAGTTAGACCTCTATGAGAATATGTTTCATTTTTGGAATCATCGTTTGAGTTATGAGATGAACTTAAAATCTTGGTGCTAAATTTTGGATTAGTTATTTGAATGTGTATATGATTATGTAAATATTAAATTCTTCGTGTTTCAAGTGTTCTAATTGTAGGGAATTGGTGTATAGACTTAGAGTAGTCGAGAACATCTAAAAGTGAAATAGTTCTATATTTCTTCAATCAGATTATTGATTATATATTGATATTAGTGTCATTTCTTTGTTGTTGTAACTCGTTGTAAATTACCAATAAATTATTGTCAATGTGTAATTAAGTGAGTTTTTAACTTGAAGTAAGGAGTAGGAGTTGTGGCGCCGCCTTCGCATTCTTGAACCACGTTAAAGATACTTTTAACTACCCATGTTTAAATTTCAATGACTACAGTTATGATTACCTTAAGAAGTTGACTACATGAGTAGGAGGGACTAGCTACCCCGATGACTCATCGTCAATAAAAGAGACAACGATAACTCATTATTTTGTTAGAAGTACCTTTTAATTTTATTTTTTTTATAGTTTTAAAAAACATGTCCATTGCTTATATCAATTGAATGAATTTAATTATTAAATATATGTTATTGGGAAATGGTATCTCTATCATTAGTTTTCTTTTTTTTTTCTTTCTCCTTGATTATATACAAATTATGTTTTGATAGAGTAATTGATTGTAAATTTATTATAATATTATTAAGTTGTCAGATGTTTTTAATATTTTAAAAAATTTCTCTCTTTGTCAGATCTAAGTTAAATTTGTTGAATGTTTGGTGATAGGATTTAGACTTTATTTTAGCAAGTTATCGGTTCTAAATTTAAAAGAATTGGCCTACATTTTCGAAACTTATTTGAAAATTACCGAGTCCAAATATAGATCATAAAGGATTGGATTTGACTTAACTTTATATGCAATATTTTTGAAATTTTGACAAAACACACTCATAAAACTGTGGCCTTAAACATTCAAAAAACTATTGTGCCCTCTTTTAGTGTCGACGAAAATAAATCAATGCATTAGAGAATAGGCCATGACAAAAAATTCCTATATACAATTGTTTTAATGAGAACTTGAGTGGTAAATGTATTTTGAAAACTAGATGTAGAGTTTCTGTCTTTCAAGAAGACCTCAAAAAAAGAACAATGAAATTTTCTTTTATAATTAATAGCCAATATCAATCATTTAGTGTTATGTTAAATTAATTTTAAAAATTAAATTTAAATTCAAATGCACACAAAAAAAGGATTAAAATTGAACTTCATGTCAAAAGAACCAACTACGTTAATAATATATACTATCTAATATATAATAAACCACAAAATGTCACTACACCCGCAGCAGCACTCCAGCAAATTCAATATGATGAATTCCAGGTTCAAATCCCGGCTGCGGAAAACTATTTTTTATAATAAAATTTCTTAGCAACATTTGACAAACGCTCTTCATTTTTAAATTGAAATTATTTTAGCAAGTTATCAGTTCTAAATTTAAAGGAATTGGCCAACATACATTTACGAGACTTATTTGAAAATTACCGAGTCCAAATATAGATCATAACTGATTGGATTTGACTTAACTTTATATGCAATATTTTTGAAATTTTAACAAAACACACTCATAAAACTGTGGCCTTTAAACATTCAAAAAACAATTGTGCCCTCTTTTAGTGTCGACGGAAATAAATCAATGCATTAGAGAATAGGTCATGTCAAAAAGTTCTTATATACAATTGTTTTAATGTGAACTTGAGTGTTAAATGTATTTCGAAAACTAGATGTAGAGTTTGTGTCTTTCAAGAGGACCTCAAAAAAAGATCAATGAAATTTTCTTTTATCAATAATAGCCAATATCAATCATTTAGTGTTATGTTAAATTAATTTAAAAAATTAAATTTAAATTCAAATGCACACAAAAAAAAGGATTAAAATTGAACTTCATGTCAAAAGAACCAACTACATTAATAATATATACTATCTAATATATAATATACCACAAAATGTTACTCCACCTACAGCAGCACTCCAGCAAATTCAATATGATGAATTCCAGGTTCAAATCCCGGCTGCCGAGTCCAAATATAGATCATAAATGATTGGATTTGACTTAACTTTATATGCAATATTTTTGAAATTTTGACAAAACACACTCATAAAACTGTGGCCTTAAACATTCAAAAAACAATTGTGCCCTCTTTTAGTATTGACGGAAATAAATCAATGCATTAGAGAATAGGTCATGACAAAAAAATTCTTATATACAATTGTTTTAATGAGAACTTGAATGATAAATGTATTTCGAAAACTAGATGTAGAGTTTGTGTCTTTCAAGAAGACCTCAAAAAAAGATCAATGAAATTTTCTTTTATCATTAATAGCCAATATCAATCATTTAGTGTTATGTGAAATTAATTTTTAAAATTAAATTTAAATTCAAATGCGCACAAAAAAAAGGATCAAAATTGAACTTCATGTCAATAGAACCAACTACATTAATAATATATACTATCTAAAATATAATATACCACAAAATGTCACTACACCCGCAGTAGCACTCCGGCAAATTCAATATGATGAATTCCGGATTCAAATCCCGGCTGCGGAAAACTATTTTTCATAATAAAATTTCTTAGCGACATTTGACAAACGATCTTCATTTTTAAATTGAAATTATTTTAGCAAGTTATCGGTTCTAAATTTAAAGGAATTGGCCAACATACATTTTCGAGACTTATTTGAAAATTACCGAGTCCAAATATAGATCATAAATGATTGGATTTGACTAAACTTTATATGCAATATTTTTCAAATTTTGATAAAACACACTCATAAAACGGTGGCCTTAAACATTCAAAAAACAATTGTGCCATCTTTTAGTATCGACGGAAATAAATCAATGCATTAGAGAATAGATCATGACAAAAAAGTTCTTATATACAATTGTTTTAATGAGAACTTGAGTGGTAAATGTATTTCGAAAACTAGATGTAGAGTTTGTGTCTTTCAAGAAGACCTCAAAAAAAGATCAATGAAATTTTCTTTTATCATTAATAGCCAATATCAATCATTTAGTGTTATGTGAAATTAATTTTTAAAATTAAATTTAAATTCAATTGCACAAAAAAAAAAAAGGATTAAAATTGAACTTCATGTCAATAGAACCAACTACATTAATAAAATATACTATCTAATATATAATATACCACAAAATGTCACTACACCCGCAGTAGCACTCCGGCAAATTCAATATGATGAATTCCGGGTTCAAATCCCGGCTGCGGAAAACTATTTTTCATAATAAAATTTCTTAGCAACATTTGACAAACGATCTTCATTTTTAAATTGAAATTATTCTAGCAAGTTATCGGTTCTCAATTTAAAGGAATTGGCCAACATACATTTTGGAGACTTATTTGAAAATTACCGAGTCCAAATATAGATCATAAATGATTCGATTTGACTTAACTTTATATGCAATATTTTTCAAATTTTGATAAAACACATTCAAAAACAATTGTGCCCTCTTTTAGTATCGACGGAAATAAATCAATGCATTAGAGAATAGGTCATGACAAAAAAATTCTTATATACAATTGTTTTAATGAGAATTTGAGTGGTAAATGTATTTCGAAAACTAGATGTAGAGTTTGTGTCTTTCAAGAAGACCTCAAAAAAAGATCAATGAAAATTTCTTTTATCATTAATAACCAATATCAATCATTTAGTGTTATGTTAAATTAATTTTTAAAATTAAATTTAAATTCAAATGCACACAAAAAAGGATTAAAATTGAACTTCATGTCAATAGAACCAACTACATTAATAATATATACTATCTAATATATAATATACCACAAAATGTCACTACACCCGCAGTAGCACTCCGGCAAATTCAATATGATGAATTCTGGGTTCAAATCCCGGCTGCGAAAAACTATTTTTTATAATAAAATTTCTTAGCAACATTTGACAAACGCTCTTCATTTTTAAATTGAAATTATTTTAGCAAGTTATCGGTTCTAGATTTAAAGGAATTGGCCAACATACATTTTGGAGACTTATTTGAAAATTACCGAGTCCAAATATAGATCATAAATGATTGGATTTGACTTAACTTTATATGCAATATTTTTCAAATTTTGATAAAAAAAACACTCATAAAACGGTGGCCTTAAACTTTCAAAAAACAATTGTGCCCTCTTTTAGTGTCGACGAAAATAAATTAATGCATTCGAGAATAGGTCATGACAAAAAAATTCTTATGTACAATTGTTTTAATGAGAACTTGAGTAGTAAATGTATTTCGAAAACTAGATGTAGAGTTTGTGTCTTTCAAGAAGACCTCAAAAAAAGATCAATGAAATTTTCTTTTATTAATAATAGCCAATATCAATCGTTTAATGTTATGTTAAATTTATTTTAAAAATAAATTTAAATTCAAATGCACACAAAAAAAGGATTAAAATTGAACTTCATGTCAAAAGAACCAACTACGTTAATAATATATACTATCTAATATATAATAAACCACAAAATGTCACTACACCCGCAGCAGCACTCCAGCAAATTCAATATGATGAATTCCAGGTTCAAATCTCGGCTGCGGAAAACTATTTTTTATAATAAAATTTCTTAGCAACTGTTGACACCTAATTTTGTCCAATTTTTACTTTTTATTAAAAAAGGAAATAATAATAATAATAATAATAATAATAATAATAATAAATATGTAAATATATATGAATAAATATAAAAATAAAAATAAATAATTATGGATATAAGCTTTTTAACAATCACAAGTGTTTTCGGTTCTTGTTTGCCTCTAATTTTTGTTCAAACTATTTTCTAAAATATAAAAATAATAATAAGAAATAAAAATAAAGGAAATTGAAAAGAAATGAATTGATGGTCATAAAAATCGATGCAATGATGATCAAAATAAATGAAAAATTGAAAAGAAATAAATTGATGGTCATAAAAATCAATGCAATGATGATCAAAATAAATGAAAATAAACCAAAAATAAATTGATTGATGGTCATAAAAAATCAGAATAATGGTGATCAATTGAATAGAAAAGAAAACCGAAAAAATGAATCAATAGCAATAAGAATCGGTATAATTGTGGCCAATTAAAAGAAAAGAAACCAACAAAAATAGATTAATGGTAATCAATTGACAATTATTCTTTTGTCTTTTGAACTCTATATCCAAAAGTCTATAAATAGTCGGTCACAAGAAGACAAAATGGGGATTGAAAACACAAATTGAGAGCACATAAAAAGAGAGAGATTAGTTGGCAAAAGAGAAGGAAAAAATCTGGTCTTGAAACAATCCGTCTAGCAAAACAACAATTCAGGAGTAAGGTATCATTTTTCTTATATTTTTTTTTCCCTCTCTAATTTTCTGCTTATTAGTCTTTTGTTTTGTTTTTGCATCCTTTTTTTTTATATTTTATTTCGCTTTCTATTTTTTTTCCTGTTTGTAAAAAGTAAACTCATGTGTAAAACTTTTATTTTTTAAAGAATCGTTTAATCCTAAAATTGTTTTCTTTGCAACACAAAAAATAATAATAAAAAATATAACTAATTCATGTTTATAGGCCGAAAAAATAAATTTCATCATATTGTAATATAATATTCATAATACGTCTTTATCAACTAAAAAAAATCATAACAACAGATAAATGTTTTCGCCCTTAGGTTTAGAATTAATGGTCGCGGCCGCCGGATGAAATTCATCCTCGCTCGCCGCACCATATTACTCACTCTCAATCGTGGGTGGCCTTTGTGTCGCGACATATCCGACAACATACGAGCAAATAATTTAACAGATTATTTCACCGTCGTGTCCATCTGTCTTGTTCACATACCGCTAAATTACGTTATTGTTTTAAAAGAAGAATAAATTTTTTTTCTTTACTTTAAAACAAATATAAAAAATATAATCCATGAATAAATATTATTATTATTATTATTATTATTATTATCATCATTATTACTATTATTACATTTTTTATTTTTATTTTTTTGATACATATATAAATAAAAATAATAATAAAATCGGTCAACACATCAATATTTTCTACTCAAGAACTACGTGTGTTTTGATTTCCCTATTGCACATGGGGATACGTAGAGCAAGGTCTTCCCCTTGTCAAACCAAATTAATAAAACAAATATTTTTTTTCTTTCATAAATGTAAATAATTTAATTTTTTTTTTATTATTCTTTTAGGGGTAAAATAAATAATAAATAAATAAATAGATAAATAAATAGTTTGTATATAATTAATTATAAGGTAACCGTTTTAACGGACGTTGTAGGGCGATAACACTTCCCTACTCGTAACCGACACCCGAATCCAAATTTTTTATTCAAAAATTATTATTTTAGGTTATATCCAATTTTTCCTTTAATAAAAATAAAATTGGTGGCGACTCTTTTTTTTTCGCGGACAAACCGGACGCGACAGCAACATTTGACAAACGCCTTCATTTTTAAATTGAAATTATTTTAGCAAAGTTATCGGTTCTAAATTTAAAGGAATTGGCCAACATACATTTTGGAGACTTATTTGAAAATTACAGAGTCCAAATATAGATCATAAAATGATTGGATTTGACTTAACTTTATATGCAATATTTTTCAAATTTTGATAAAAAACACTCATAAAACGGTGGCCTTAAACATTCAAAAAACAATTGTGCCATCTTTTAGTATCGACGGAAATAAATCAATGCATTAGAGAATAGTTCATGACAAAAAAGTTCTTATATACAATTGTTTTAATGAGAACTTGAGTGGTAAATGCATTTCGAAAACTAGATGTAGAGTTTGTGTCTTTCAAGAAGACCCCAAAAAAAAGATCAATGAAATTTTCTTTTATCATTAATAGCCAATATTAATCATTTAGTGTTATGTGAAATTAATTTTTAAAATTAAATTTAAATTCAAATGCACACACAAAAAAAGGATTAAAATTGAACTTCATGTCAATAGAACCAACTACATTAATAAAATATACTATCTAATATATAATATACCACAAAATGTCACTACACCCGCAGTAGCACTCCGGCAAATTTCAATATGATGAATTCTGGGTTCAAATCCCGGTTGCGGAAAACTATTTTTATAATAAAATTTCTTAGCAACATTTGACAAACGCTCTTCATTTTTTAAATTGAAATTATTTTAGCAAGTTTCTCGGATCTAAATTTAAAGGAATTGGCCAACATACATTTTCGAGACTTATTTGAAAAATTACCGAGTCCAAATATAGATCATAAATGATTGGATTTGACTTAACTTTATATGCAATATTTTCAAATTTTTGATAAAAAAAAACACTCATAAAAACGGTGGCCTTAAACTTTCAAAAAACAATTGTGCCCTCTTTTAGTGTCGACGAAAATAAATTAATGCATTCGAGAATAGGTCATGACAAAAAAATTCTTATGTACAATTGTTTTAATGAGAACTTGAGTAGTAAATGTATTTCGAAAACTAGATGTAGAGTTTGTGTCTTTCAAGAAGACCTCAAAAAAAATCAATGAAATTTTCTTTTATTAATAATAGCCAATATCAATCGTTTAATGTTATGTTAAATTTATTTTAAAAATAAATTTAAATTCAAATGCACACAAAAAAGGATTAAAATGTGAACTTCATGTCAAAAAGAACCAACTACGTTAATAATATATACTATCTAATATATAATAAACCACAAAATGTCACTACACCCGCAGCAGCACTCCAGCAAATTCAATATGATGAATTCCAGGTTCAAATCTCGGCTGCGGAAAACTATTTTATTAATAAAATTTCTTAGCAACTGTTGGACACCCTAATTTTGTCCAATTTTTAACTTTTTATTAAAAAAGGAAATAATAATAATAATAATAATAATAATTAATAATAATTAAATATGTAAAATATATATGAAATAAAATATAAAAATAAATAAATAATTATGGATATAAGCTTTTAACAATCACAAGTGTTTCGGTTCTTGTTTGCCTCTAATTTTTTTGTTCAAACTATTTTCTAAAATATAAAAAATAATAATAAGAAATAAAAATAAAGGAAATTGAAAAGAAATGAATTGATGGTCATAAAAATCGATTGCAATGATGATCAAAATAAATGAAAAATTGAAAAGAAATAAATTGATGGTCATAAAAATCAATGCAATGATGATCAAAATAAATGAAAATAAACAAAATGAAATTGATTGATGGTCATAAAATCAGAATAATGGTGATCAATTGAATAGAAAAGAAAACCCGAAAAAATGAATCAATAGCAATAAGAATCGGTATAATTGTGGCCAATTAAAAGAAAAGAAACCAACAAAAATAGATTAATGGTAATCAATTGACAATTATCTTTTGTCTTTTTGAACTCTATATCCAAAAGTCTATAAATAGTCGGTCACAAGAAGACAAAAATGGGGATTGAAAACACAAATTGAGAGCACATAAAAAGAGAGAGATTAGTTTGGCAAAAAGAAGGAAAAAAATCTGGTCTTGAAAAACAATCCGTCTAGCAAAACAACAATTCAGGAGTAAGTATCATTTTTCTTATATTTTTTTTCCTCTCTAATTTTCTGACTTATTAGTCTTTTGTTTTGTTTTTGCATCCTTATTTTTTTATATTTTATTCGCTTTTCTATTTTTTTCCTGTTTTGTAAAGTAAACTCATGTGTAAAACTTTATTTTTTAAGAATCGTTAATCCTAAAATTGTTTTCTTTGCAACACAAAAAATAATAATAAAAAATATAACTAAATCATGTTTATAGGCCGAAAAAATAAATTCATCATATTGTAATAAATATCATAATACGTCCTCTTATCAACTAAAAAAAAATCATAACAAACAGATAAAATGTTTCGCCCTTAGGTTTAGAATTAACGGTCGCGGCCGCCGGAGAAATTCATCCTCGCCTCGCCGCACAGTATTACTCACTCTCAATCGTGGGTGGCCTTTGTGTCGCGACATATCCGACAAACATACGAGCAAATAATTTAACAGATTATTTCACCGTCGTGTCCATCTGTCTTGTTCACATACCGCTAAATTACGTTATTGTTTTAAAAGAAGAATAAATTTTTTTTCTTTACTTTAAAACAAATATATAAAAAATATAATCCATGAATAAATATTATTATTTATTATTATTATATATTATTATCATTCATTATTTACTATTATTACATTTTTTATTTTTTTATTTTTTTGTACATATATAAATAAAAATAATAATAAAATCGGTCAACACTCAATATTTTCTACTCAAGAACTACGTGTGTTTTGATATTCCCTATTGCACCTGGGGATTACGTAGGAGCAAGGTTCTTCCCCTTGTCAAACCAAATTAATAAAACAAATATTTTTTTTCTTTCATAAATGTAAATAATTTAATTTTTTTTTATTATTCTTTTAGGGGTAAAAAATAAATAAAATAAATAAATAAATAGATAAATAAATAGTTTGTATATAATTAATTATAAGGTAACCGTTTTAACGGACGTTGTAGGGCGATAACACTTCCCTACTCGTAACCGACTACCACGAATCCAAATTTTTTATTCAAAAATATTATTTTAGGTTATATCCAATTTTTCCTTTAATAAAATAAAGATTGGTGGCGACTCTTTTTTTTTCGCGGACAAACCGGACGCGACAGCAACATTTGACAAACGCCCTTCATTTTTAAATTGAAATTATTTTAGCAAGTTATCGGTTCTAAATTTAAAGGAATGGCCAACATACATTTTGGGAGACTTATTTGAAAATTACAGAGTCCAAATAAGATCATAAATGATTGGATTTGAACTTAACTTTAATGCAATATTTTTTCAAATTTGGATAGAAAAACACTTCATATAAACGGTGGCCTTAAACATTCAAGAAACAATTGTGCCATCTTTTAGTATCGACGGAAATAAATCAATGCATTTAGAGAATAGTTCATGACAAAAAAGGTTCTTATATACAATTGTTTTAATGAGAAACTTGAGTGGTAAATGCATTCGAAAACTAGGATGTAGAGTTTGTGTCTTTCAAGAAGACCCAAAAAAGATCAATGAAATTTTTCTTTATCATTAATAGCCAATATTAATCATTTAGTGTATGTGAAAATTAATTTTTAAAATTAAATTTAAATTCAAATGCACACAAAAAAAAGGATTAAAATTGAACTTCATGTCAATAGAACCAACTACATTAATAAAATATACTATCTAATATATAATATGACCACAAAATGTACTGACACCCGCAGTAGCACTCCGGCAAATTCAATATGATAGAATTCTGGGTTCAAATCCCGGTTGCGGAAAGCTATTTTATAATAAAATTTCTTAGCAACATTTGTACAAACTCTCTTCATTTTTAAATTGAAATTATTTTAGCAAGTTCTCGGATCTAATTTTAAAGGAATTGGCCAACATACATTTTCGAGACTTATTTTGAAAATTACCGAGTCCAAATATAAGAAAAATGAATTGGATTTGACTTAACTTTATATGCAATAATTTTGAATTTGCTTTAAAAACACAACTCATTAAATGTGGCCTTAAACATTTCAAAAAAACAATTGTGCCCTCTTTAGTATCGACGGAAATAAATCACGTGATTGAGAATAGGTCATGGATCCAAAAAGTTTCTTTATATACAATTGTTTTAATGAGAATTTGAGTCGTAAATGTACTTTCGAAAACTTATGTAGAGTTTTGTGGTCTTTCAAAGAAGACCTCAAAAAAAGATCAGAATGAATTTTCTTTATATCATTAAACCAATATCAATCATTTAGTGTTATGTTAAATTAATTTTTACAATTTAAATTTAACTATTCAAATGCACACAAAAAAAAGGATTGCCTTGAACTTCATGTCAATAGAACCAAACTACATTGATCGTATATACTACCTAATATATAATATACCACAAAATGTCACTCACACGCAGTAGCACAAATATAATATGAGAATTCCGGTTAAATCCGGCTGCGGAAAACTATTTTTTATAATAATTTCTTAGCACATTTGACAAACGCTCTTCATTTTTTAAATTGAAATTATTTTAGCAAGTTATCGGTTCTGAATTTAAAGGAATTGGAACATACATTTACGAGACTTATTTGAAAATTACCGAGTCCAAATATAGATCATAACTGATTGGATTTGACTTAACTTTATACGCAATATTTTTGAAATTTTGACAAAACACACTCATAAAACTGTGGCCTTAAACATTCCAAAAACAATTGTGCCCTCTTTTAGTGTCGACGGGAATAATCAATGCATTAGAGATAGGTCATGTCAAAAAATTCTTATATACAATTGTTTTAATGAGAACTTGAGTGGTAAATGTATTTCGAAAACTAGATGTAGAGTTTGTGTCTTTCAAAGACCTCAAAAAGATCAATGAAATTTTCTTTTATCATTAATAGCCAATATCAATCATTTAGTGTTATGTTAAATTAATTTTTAAAATTAAATTTAAATTCAAATGCACACAAAAAAAGGATTAAAATTGAATACATGTCAATAGAACCAACTACATTAATAATATATACTATCTAATATATAATTACCACAAAATGTCACTACACCCGCAGAGCACTCCGGCAAATTCAAATATGATGAATTCCGGGTTCAAATCCCGGCTGCGGAAAACTACTTTTAGAATAAAATTTCTTAGCAACATTTGACAAGACGTCTTCATTTTAAATTGAAATTATCTTGAGCAAGTTATCGGTTCTGAATTTAAAGGAATTGGTACAACATACATTTACGAGACTTATTTGAAAATTACCGAGTCCAAATATAGATCATAAACTGATTGGATTTGACTGTAACTTTATACGCATATTTTTGAAAATTTTGACAAAACACACTCATAAAACTGTGGCCTTAAACATTTCAAAAAACAATGTGCCCTCTTTAGTGTCGACGGAAATAAATCAATGCAGTTAGAGAATAGGTCATGTCAAAAAATTCTTATATACAATTGTTTTAATGTGAACTTGAGTGTTAAATGTATTTCGGAAATAGATGTAGAGTTTGTGGTCTTCAAGAGGACCTCAAAAAGTCAATGATTTTCTCTTTTTATCAATAAATAAGCCAATATCATCCTTTAGTGTTATGTTAAAATTAATTTTTAAAAATAAATTTAAATTCAAATGCACACAAAAAAAGGATTCAAATTGAACTCATCAGTCAAAGAACCAACTACATTAATAATTATGACTTCTAATATTATATATCCACAAATGGTGCACTACACCGCAGTAGCACATCGCAAATTCAATATGATGAATTCCGGGTTCAAATCCGGTTGTGCGGAAACATTTTTATAATAAAATTCCTTAGAACATTTGACAAACGCTCTTCCACTTTTAAATTGAACATTATTTAGCAAGTTATCGGTTCTGATATTAAACAGGAATTGGACCAACATACTTATTTTACGAGACTTCATTTTGAAATTACAACGATAAATGTTTTCGCACTCTCAATCGTGGGTGGCCTTTGTGTCGCGACATATCCGACAACGTACGAGCAAATAATTGAACAGATTATTTCACCGTCGTGTCCATCTGTCTTGTTCACATACCGCTAAATTATGTTATTGTTTTAAAAGAAGAATAAATTTTTTTTTCTTTACTTCAAAACATATATAAAAATATAATCCATGAATAAATATTATTATTATTATTATTATTATTATTATCATCATATTACTATTATTACATTTTTTATTTTTTATTTTTTTGATACATATATAAATAAAAATAATAATAAAATTGGTCAACACATCAATATTTTCTACTCAAGAACTACGTGTGTTTTGATTTCCCTATTGCACCTGGGATACGTAGGAGCAAGGTCTTCCCCTTGTCAAACCAAATTAAGAAAACAAATATTTTTTTTCTTTCATAAATGTAATAATTTATTTTTTTTTATTATTCTTTTTGGGGTAAAAATAAATAAATAAATAAATAAATAGATAAATAAATAGTTTGTATATAATTAATTATAGGGTAACCGTTTTAACGGACGTTGTAGGGCGATATACTTCCCTACTCGTAACCGACTCCCGAATCCAAATTTTGATTCAAAAATATTATTTTAGGTTTTATCCAATTTTTCCTTTAATAAAAATAAAATTGGTGGCGACTTTTTTTTTTTCGCGGACAAACCGGACGCGACAGGTGGCGACTCCGCTGGGGACAATTTTAGAGTCAAGCCCAATCTAATTAATTATATATAGTTATTTTATTATTTATTATTTTTATTTATATTACCCCTATTGTTTTATTGTTTATTTATCTTTTTTATTTTTAATTTTTTCATATTGTTGATATAATATATGTATTTTGTCAATTTATTTTTATTGTGATTATTTTTTTTTTTTTTCTATACACCCTAACACGATTCACACACTTTTGAGTGGGCTCTATACCCGGGCTGAGTGCAACCTAAGATAAGTCTGAGACTGTGTAATGATAATCTTCTGGATGTACATCTTGTTTGGTTGTCATGAAAGTCTCACCTAGAGTTGACCTTTTCTATAATATTTCCATTTTAATAGTTTACCTATTAATTGGTTTAATATTTTAGAACTGAGTTGTGTGCTCTAGGAACCAATTTAGAACTATAGAGCTACCTTAGTAAAGGTTTCACATGGAAAAATGGTATAAATCGCACGTACATATGAAAATTTACACTATGTCATGTTCACTACCCGCTAGTATACCAGTTTTTTCCTCTTCCTCATCATCATTTTTTTGTTTGTTTGCATCATAGTCTTTATCATGGTTACTTTTGAAAAATCATTATCTCATCATTTCAAAACCATAAATTAAGGCTTGTTGTGAATAACTTTGACCACAGGAATATGGGATCAAATGGTGGCTCAAATATTACTCCATTAAGAAAGACCTTGCCATTGAGAGTTCTTAAACCTGATGTGAAAACATTAAGAATCTTGCTCGGAAGTTGAAGAAAGTACAACGTGTAATTTTATGGGGAAATTCGGTAAGATTCTTGAGTTTTACTTGAAGTTAATGTACAAGTGGATGCCCTTACAGCGTTGGCCCAATTCTATGATCCTCCTTTTAGGTGTTCACTCACTTTTAAGGACTTTCAGTTGGCCCAACGTTGGAGGAGTTCGAAAGAATAATGGGATATCCGATGAAGGGAGTAAACCTCCAATACATGGAACACTATCCCTCACTGAAACCAATTGCTGAAACGTTTGATATCCCTATAAAGGGAATAAGAAGACAATAGATGGATGTGCGGCCTTAATTATATATGGAATTTGTTTTATTTCCAAACTATTAAGGATTTTGTGGATTTCATGGCGATAGACGTCTTTTTGGCTTACAAGCATAGAGGGGAGAATCCAGTACCGGCAGTTTTGGCTGACGTTACTGCACGCTCGACTTCCGTCATGAGAAAAGAGGGGGGCCTAATCCATTGTTGCTCGCCAATCTCTATTTTTGGTTTGTCAAACATATTTTTCAAAACATGCATCAATTAAAAACTAAGAGCAAAAAGGAATGGGCCATCGTCTACAGCAAATCTTCAACGAAAGAACGATTCAATGGTACTCCCGGAGTCAAGATATAAATGAAGTGATTTGTAGATGCGTGTTTTCGTAGATGTTCCCCTCATGGGAACCAAAGGGTGTATAAATTATAGGCCCTATGTTGCATTGAGACAATTGGGTTTATCCTATGACAAAACCCCCAATAATGGATGTAACAAAATCTTTGTTATTCATGACGAGATGGTTATGATGCTAGCTTTTGAGAAGAATACGTAAGTCTTGGAAGATGTTGTTAGAAGAGGACAAGAATTAGGGCCTAGAAGTTGTGGTATAGGAGAGGAATATCATAATTGGGTGAAAAGGAGGGCATTAGAGGTCAAGTTGCCTTTTCACAGCAACCATCATTACTCCCGAGGTAGTAACAACAAAATCCTTTTTTTAGCACTAAAGATTTAGAGGCCGACTTAGCTCTCAAAGGACAAGAAAATTGAAAAGATTAAAAGAATTGGAGAATGGCTCCAGGCTTATAGAGATATGGAGTATAAGAAATACCCAACAATCCCTTATCCTTGAATAAGTAACAAAAAAGAGCAAGAGAGGAAGAAGAAAGCAAGAGATGACACTCGAATCTGTTTGCGGGGTGCGAATGAAGAGTTTAAGACTCATGACGTCAAGAAAGGGTGATGCAGTGATTGAAGGTCTTGGCTTAAAGAGTTGCTAAAGAAATCTGGGAAAAGCATGAAATCATACGTCGGCAAGAAGCAAATCTGAAGCAACAAATAGAGAGGTAGAAGAGCGGAATGTGAAAACAAGATCATGGTAGAAAGCAATGCCAAGAAGAGATCATCGAAGCATACGAGTTGAACTTGCAAGAAAAGAAGACGAGATGTATACACAAAAAGACACTATCGAGAGACTTGTTCAAGAAGGAATGTTTGGAGATCGTTTCTCCAACTAGTTTATTTGGACCAACTCTGCTATCGGAGAAATTCACCATTATTAAGAGCTGCTGACGGGATGGCTTAATCCCTCTCTCTACCCCTCAAGAGATCTCCATTTTTATTGAACATTGTAAAAGTTTAATCGAGCAAATGAAAAAATTGATGGCTCATTAATTTTCAAACTTCGTGTTTAGATTTCTACTTTCGTTTTGTGGCAAAACTTGTATCTTACTTTTTCTCAATAAATTAAATTTGGCCCCACTTTTGATCCCATGGCCCTCTCTTTATTGGTTAAGATGTTCAAACAAGCAATAAATATGTCTTTAACATTCATTGCACAATTACATTTTCATACATTCACATTGCTAATACTCATGCCATATTCTTTCACTAGAAATAAACAACAAAACAAAAAATTTGGTGTTACGACACCATGATCGGACACCGATCCCAGTCAAAAATCATGGATGAGCTAGGCAAACAGAAATAAGAGAAGATGTGAACCAGCTCAAGGGGCAACGATCTAAATCTTGGAGATTTACAAGCACTCAGAAATAGAATGATGGGAATCCTTTGGTAGATGAGGGGGTGCCCCAAAACACTCTTGTTCACCCAACGGGCGTCGTTCCACACCTTTTCACCCAATTATCAAGAGGGAAGGGCACAACAATTTCCACCTTATGGTCTTCCTCCAGGTTATACCCCACCCATAGACACTCATTCTCCCCAACAAACAATACACTGGTCGTGCTCACAAATCCACAACATGGTACTGGCGAGTTCCCTCAGTGCAACCTCACCCTTACTTCGGGCTTTCCTGGCTCTTCATCGCAAGGAAAATCTACCGAAGCTAAGCCGTATC